>PYAF01000017.1:463661-485950 GCA_007407185.1 Glycine tomentella
ATAAAAATAAATGAGAGGACTAAAATAGTGATTAAACTTTTTTTTAATGAACATACTTACTAATTAATAAATATGATAGATTTCTCTTTTTCAATAAAGGGAAACAAAATCTATAATAAAATAAATTTTGTAAGAAAATATATAAATATTTTAGGTTTAAATGTAGCATATTTGTAGAATAAGATAAATTTTGTGTAGGTCTTAAAAATAAATACAATTCTGTGTAAGAAATAATTTAATTCATTCTATATTATTAGTTAAATTTTCTTTAAAACACAAAATAAAGAATAAAAATTTCTATAAAAAATGAAACTTATGCAATTTTACGATTCTTAATAAATTTAAGGTAATAATGAAATATATGTTTTAAAATGTATATTAATTAAAGAATATGTTATTGTATTGTGTAATTCCCATGACCATGGTTATCAAAATCGCGATTTAAATCGCAAACTCGTACGGTTTTACGAGTCTACCACCCTTTTGCGAGTTAAATCGGAAGCAAACTCGGATTTGGAGTAGACTCATACGAGTCTACAGTAGAATTAGACGATTCCAAGCAAACTCATAAGTTAGAGCGCGATTTTACGAGTCTTCCTCACCTGCGTGTGACGTGTGCGAGCTGCTCTGTCGTCGTCGTCCTACGCTTCTCAGTTGTTCAGTGGTTGGTTCTTTTCTCTCCTTCTTCACCCGTTCATTGTGGGACTTTCGTTTGCATCACCATCTTTGCCTTCTCTTTCAATTGTTCATTGTTGCAGGTTGGGTATTACAACTATTCATGTAGCATGTCTGAGTTCATTGTGAAAGATGAAGTCAGAAAAGGTGTTACTAATAATCCTGGAATTGCAGGTGGGCTTGTGAGAATGCGGAAGAAGAAGCGAGAAAAGGAAGCAGCGGCTAGGAAGAAGATAAACTTTTATATGGGAGGAAGGATTAGGTTGGACCAAATCCATAACAAATTTGCTTTCTGCACCTCTTTTTTATTTATTATACATTTTCTGGCTCATTTTTTTTCGTATTTAGGTAATTAATCTTTTTTGTCTGAAGTAAACTTTTACGATTCTACGATTCGATTCTACAAGGCCTCCACGAGTCTACGTTGAATCGCAATTCTGAAAACCTTACCCATGACTACTAGGAATTGAAATCACCTATCCCCAAAACATGTAGCCTTTCGTGTCTCTCTAATTACCTTGTGTCAGGTCATTTAAAAAATTACATTTTAAATTTTAAGTTTTAACGTTGGTACGGTTTCATTTCCCTTCCAAGATATAAGCTTACTTTTAAGAACTTATTAATAGAAAAAATTGTAAAATCAAACTTTTTAATAAAATTAAGTTTTGTCTTTAACACATAATCCTTATTTTGTTAAAAAAAAATCTTACTAAAAATAAATGTGAGTGTATAGTGCTCCCATTATAAAATATAAAAAAATTAAAAGCATGTGCATTATTATCATTAATTAGATAAATAAACCGTAAATTAACATATTTTATAATTCGACTACCATTTTGATTTTAAAAAATTGGTAACGGAGATTTCTTCCTTTAAAAAAAAAGAATGGATTTTCTAAACGTAGATATGAAACTGCTGCATGTTAGGCAGTTAAAGGTTAGTTATAGGTTAAGTGTTTGTGAGATATTGGGAGATATACGATGCTGTCGATGCATATGCATGCCACTTTTCAAACCTAAAGGCCATTAGTAACCACCCAATGTTCTGTTTGACACATTAAACAAAAAACATGATCGATATGGTTACTACCTTTTATATTATATTTGATATGAAACAATGGTGAAAGTTGTTTTTCTTTCTGTTCACCAATTTTACTCAACTTAAAAGTATCAGTGCTGGTAAGTGTCACACAAGAGCTTAACAGAAGGTGAGATGAGCACTTATTGTAACTTTTTGGAAATAGTAGAAAATAGAAAGAGGATATTTAGTTATGGTTAAAATATTTTTAATCATTATATTGTTTTTTTGTTTTTTGTCTTTGTATTTTTTTTTTAATCTTTAGTGTTTGATTTTTCATTCTTATATTATTTTAGATAATATTTTTTATTGTTTAAATTAAAGCATTATCTAAAATATTTTGAAGACTAAAAATAAAATAAACATAATTTATAAAAATTACAAAATTACAAAAATAAAAAACTAAAAAAATATTAAATTGCAAAAACTAAAAATATTTTAACCTAATTGGTTATACCTTTCTCTACCTGACACCTAACAAAGTCAAAAAAAAAAAAAAACCTACCACCTAATAAATTTCTACATATGCACATGTTCAAACATTTCAGCTGCGTATACGTAAGAACTTTTGACTAATCGTATTTGGTTTGCTTTGAATTTGATTCTTCTCCGATAACTTATAACATTCTAGGGTGAGTGAGTGAAAGATGTTGTGTATTATGCGAAAAAAATAATGGTAGTTGATTTCTTAAGATGCGCTGATTAATGATCGAGGTTAGCATTCGCAACCAAAACATGTTGCATATGTTGTGTGAGAAATTTTTTTTCGTTGGATTATTTTTAAATTTAAATCTATGGTTCCAATAAATTTTCTTTCTTTTTTCTTTTTTCTCTCTTGTCCCAATTTTGTCCCTCCATCAACAGAACTGTTTCATCGCCATCGCCACCAAGAGCCTACGCAGCGGCCAACGGCGAAACCACCACCATCACCATAGGTTGCCTCCGACCAACATCCGCAGTGCTCATGGTGGAGTGGACCTCACCACGCAAAGTATCTCCACCCTACGGAAGCTTCCAAAAGGCTCATCGTTTTCGGTGGTTTTGTTGGTTTCTGGCGACGATTGGGAGGCAGCGGAAGCGGAAGCACAGAGCGTGTGCATTGTCCGCACCGTGTTGAGGTTGACGAAGACGGTGGAGTCGAAGGCGACGATGGACTGCGAAATGAAGCAGAAGGAGTTGTCGATGGCGAAGTCGCGGGTGAGCATGCACATCAAAAACTGGTGTGAGGGCGGACCATGGAACCACCACTCGAGGTCCACGGCGATAATCTTGACGACGACATCGAAGTCGCCGGAGTTTAGGGTGTCATACAGTGCGAGCACCAGCTGCTTGCTGCTAGAATCAGCGTCTAAACCACTTGCCTGAGAGTTAGCCAGTTGGAGAAAAGAGATTCTATGTTGCGGTTTAACTATGGTGATGGTGGGGTTTCACCGTTGGCCGCTGCGTAGGCTCTTGGGGGTGGTGGCCGTGGCGGTGAATGGAGGAAGCTAAGGGACAAATTGCTAAATGGCAGAAAAAAAATAAAATAAAATTCAAACAATCGAACAACTATCATTCCTCACGCAGCATACGCAACATGTTTTGGTTGCGTATGCTAGACTCTGTCTTGATTAATGGGAAACTGGAACGTGCAACAGTGTATTGGTCATTACTTTTTGCGCTTTCATTTTGCACCCCTAGTTGACACAATGTTCAATACACATACCCAACCCACACTACTAACAGCACAGTACGCTCACGCTCACGGATAAAGTTACCCAATGGTTGACTGTGTCAACTTTGTATTATTAAATGTACAATGTCCTTTAATAATTATTATTTGATATTTTCACTTTATAACTTTTTACGTAATTAACCAACTAATATGAATAATATTTATAAAAATAAAATTTCAAATTATTGTTTGATTTTCAATATTAACATGTGATATCAGTCAACTTTCAATTCACTATTAAATAAAAGATAATGTTAGCATATTAATAGAAAAATAAATGTTACCTTTTAAATTGAAACAACCGTTCCCATATTCATATTTTTATTTTCAAACACTTAAAGTTAAAATATTCTATTTAAAGGTAAAAATACGTTGCTAAACATAATGTTATACAGTACCCTATATCACATCTACGATACGCCAAAGTTTAAAAAAAAAACCAAAAATCCAACATTATTATTAAAGGACAAATTTAACTCTAATAAATTTCAACATTTTATTTTAGCCAAAATTGACAATCGAATATTTTATAAAAAAAACATTTTAACTCTAATAATTTCTTGTATTTAAAACACAAATATAATTTGTGTTATTTTAAAGGAAAAATTTATAATTGTACCATATTTAACAACTTAATAATAAGAAAACAATCAAATTATAAAAATGACAAATGTATTTAAGTGTTATAATATTACATAGTCATAATGTCCAACAACGACCACTTTTTAAAAAATTTATTCTTATCTAAACATTTATATTCTAATTCTCAATTATCTTAACCATTAATTTTAATTTTATTATATGTAAAAAATAAAAAAAAATACATACAATGCGCAACGACTCCACATTATGCACCATAGACCCCATGGAAAGATAGATGTATGGAGTTAGAAACCGCTATAATAATTAATACAACAAATTATTAGTTAAATTATTTAGAATTTATCAATCATGACCGAGTCTACGATGCGCAATTAGAACTTGTTGCGCACCATGCGAAAGGAAGACTTGATGAAAAGACAACCATTGGATATATAATTTATTAAGTTCATGGCTATCATTATTATTATTATTTATCTTTTTCTTATTTATTTCCCGATTTACCCTTTAATTCTTTTCTTCTCTGTCTTATTCTTCTCTTCATTCTCTACTCCCATTGCCTCAAAGGCTCCGTTGTCTCCACCATCACCCACGACAAACCCTTCATCATACCAACGAAATTAGTTGTTTCTCCTTTCCTGTTCCCTTCTCTTTTACTCCGACCATCGCACTTCGCTTCGGGAAATGATTTCCTACGGTCATCCTGTCTCCCTTACAATAAATTACATATCTATAAAAAATTTGAGAAAAAAAAACAAAAATAACAATTTTATGTCCAGATATAACAAATCAATACATCAACAAAAATACACAAAACAAACTCAACAAAAATATTAATCAAAAATCAAAAAATAAAACCAATGAAGCTTCAGATCCCATCACTCTCGGGAAGCCACTGTCAATGGTGAGCCAGCAACATCATCGCCATCATAATCAAGGTAGAAGTTACAAGATGTGTACATATGCAATTACATTTTCCAGTTATCATCATTTGCATTATTATTTCTTTTTAACAAAAATTCATTTATATTTTCCTATCCGATCTTCGTGCTAAAAAAAAAAAGATAAACAACATTTTACTTATAATTGCTTAACTCCAATATTTAGTGTTTTACATCTATGCTATTATCTTATCTGATTTGTTTTATTTTCTTTCCATATTCAATTTATTATAAATTAATTTATAATTTTATTGCTTTTTTCTTAAATTTTTTTATAATTTTTTTCACTTACAATATATTTTCTTTTTTTTTTCAATTCAAATTCATAAATTTTATAAACCTTCAAATTAAACTCTTCAAATTAATAACATTTTATTAATTTGTTTCTTTTAACAAACAATATTTAAAAAAACACAAATAAAACCAAATTTAATTTATATTCAAAACTATCTAACATAATATAGTTATACATTAAACCTATTTAAAATACAAGGATCAATTGATCATAATTCATAATTATCGAACAATAGATTTTATTTTATTCAATATTTAATTTTTAAAACCACAACCTAAACATTAAAAAAGCTAAAGTTTTAAAATAACATTATTTTCAAAATAATATATTATCAATTATGTTTACATTAACACACTTACAAGTTCTAGTTGCGTACCATAGACTCGATCATGATTGATAAACCCTAAATCATTTAACTAACAATTTGTTGTATTGTTTATTATAGTGGTTTGTAACTCCACACATCTATCTTTCCATGGGGTCTACGGTGGATAATGCAGAGTCATTACACATTGTATGTAATTTTTTAAATTTTTTTACATATAATAAAATTAAAATTAATGGTTAAGATAATTGAGGATTAGAATATAAATGTTTAGATGAGAATAAATTTTTTAAAAAGTGGTCGTTGTTGGACATTATGACTATGTAATACTATAACACTTAAATACATTTGTCATTTTCATAATTTGATTGTTTTATTATTAGTAAGTTGTTAAATATGGTACAATTATAAATCTTCCTTTAAAATAACACCAATTATATTTGTGTTTTAAATACAAGAAATTATTAGAGTTAAAATGTTTTTAATAGAATATTCGACTGTCTGTTTTAACTAAAATAAAATGTTGAAATTTATTAGAGTTAAATTTGTCCTTTAATAATAGTGTTGGATTTTTGGTTTTTATAAAATTTTGGCGTACTGTAAATGTGACATAAGGTATTGTATAACATTATGTTTATCAATTTAACTTATTTTTACCTATAAATAGAATCTTTTAACTTTAAGTGTTTGAAAATAAAAATATAAATATGGGAACGGTTGTTTCAATTTAAAAGGTAACATTTATTTTTCTATTAATATGCTAACATTATCTTTTATTTAATAGTGAATTGAAAGTTGATTGATGTCACATGTTAATATTGAAAATAAAATAAAATAAAATCAAACAATAATTTGAAATTTTATTCGTATAAATATTATTCACACTAGTTGGTTAATTATGTAAAAAGTTATAAAGTGAAAATATCAAATTATTATTATTAAAGGACGTTGTACATTTAATAATATAAAGTTGACACAGTCAACCATTGGGTAACTTTATACGTGAGCGTACTGTGTTGTTCGTATTGTGCATTGGGTATGTGTACTGAACACTGTGTGAACTAGGGGTACAAAATGAAATCGCAAAAAGTAATGACCAATACAATGTTGCACGTTCTGGTTTCCCGTTAATCAACTCATCTTTAGATTTGAATCCAACGACCATTATTTTTTTCGCTTGATACACAACATCTTTCACTCATGCACCCTAGAATTTGCCCCAAACATGTGTCCAATATGCTAACTAGTTTAGAAATGGTCATCATTATAAACATGACGAGTTCGAGCGTGCGTAGGTGAAATCGAGTTTTGTAGGTGCGAAAGTTACTATGATCTTTGGATTTAGGTGTTTTTGAGATATACCATAGACAAACATACATGAGAATAATTTTTTATTATTTATGTATTTTTTACTAATAGTTTTTTTTCAACGTAATAACCTTCTTCATGATCGTCACTATCAACCTTGTTTTGCTGTTGTTAGAGATGACCTCCATCTATCGTAGCCAGAGATGATTTTTGACGACATGATTTTTTTCCTACTTTCATTTATTCATCTCCTCTTCTTTTCTTCCACCTTCTCTAACCTTCTGTGCAGATCCGAAGTGAGATCTAAAATGGGAAGCAAGAATCAAATAATGATCCAAAGCAACAAAGATTCAAATAAAAAACTAATCGTACCAAATATACTTTCATCCACGAAAACTCCCAAATCTGAAGCGAAAACTGAAATTCTTTGATCAACAAGCTAACCCCAAAATCTGTGACAACCATCAAGAAATTTATAGTTGCTAGTTCTAACTCATGTTTCTTCACGCTATAAACTGAGTGCTTCTTCCCATAAGCTTCCATGAACGACGACACCTTCATAAAAGTTCCAAGCGAGGTGCTTAAGTATGAGTCGGCAGCGGTGCTGACGAACCCGACGTAGGTGGTCCAGTTTCGATACCAAGGATGTTGGGAGCGAGTGGTTCCTCTATAGTGATGGTGAAGACTATCTTTTAGGTTGTGGCAAAGGGTTTTGTGGTGGCGACGAAGGGGTGGGTCAGAGAGGGAGGGGAGATTGCAGACTGTGGAGGAAAAGTTCTAGTGAGAGAGAAAAAAAGAATTTTATTTTATTTTATATGATGTAGACCATTTCACTGTAATCCATACTTATATTAATCGTTGATTTTAATTTCAATACATCTAACGAATGTAAAATTCTTTCCCATGATGTGAGTTTGGATTATGCACCTTAGACCTCGTCTATAAACATAACTTTAAGTTTCCAAACACATTTTTCGTTTTCACTTTTCACCTTAATTTATGTATGGATATAATAGAAAATAAATAAACAATATTGATATTTGTTTAAAATAATATTATAATAAAAATATTTTTTTAATAACTTCTATAATATGAATAGATGAAATTAACCTCGTAGTTAGAGGATGGGTTGGCCGGGTTGCCCTCCTTAGACAACTAGTGCAATGTAACTTGGTTTGCCATGCTTGCCACGCATAGAGGCTTGGCTGGAGTAAAGTTGTGAACCCCAAGTTTAGATCTTGTTGGAGTAAATTTGAAGAATGTACTTGTGGAATTAGTATAATTTGCATTGTAAATTTTTTTAGATTTTTCAAGGTATAATTTGATAAATTTTTGCATAATTTAAGTATATTTTTTTTATAGATTATGAATTATATAGAACTTTTTAATATTAAACAAGTTATGTGAGTCAATTGTTGATTCATTTGATCAATCCTCTGATCTAATGATTGAGTGTCCCGATCAAATTGTTAATAAATTTAAATATGATAATATTGCATTGAACAATACTGACTTATAACAAATAAATCCACTCAATAATACAATCCAATATTCCATAACTACTTGCTACAAAATTAGAAGAGTATTATATATACCTTATGTCACAAGCCATTAAATCCATTACCATTGATAGTCCCTTTTAAGAGTAAAATTCAACACACATGTCCATAACAAAAATGAAAATTTGCCTAGATATTTTGTTGCCAAATAATACAAAAATCACTTATGTAGGTCCTTAAGTTGGATTTAGTAGAAGAGGCTAATATCCACTACTAGAATATACGCTTTTAACATCGATTATTTTGGCCTTTCTACATCGGTTTTTGTTAGATGTTGAGACCATCGACTTTAATAGTATGAACGTTAACATCGATTTTCAATAACCGATGTTAACAAAAGTATATGACATCAATTTTTCTAAAAAATCGATGTCGGCAAATAAGAAATAAAAGAAAAAAAATGTTAAAAATGATAATTCAACATCGATTTTTAGTAAAAACCGATGTTAATTTATGTAACATCGGTTTTTACTTAAAACCGATGTTGCAGTGATGTAACAACATCAGTTTTTAGTAAAAACCGATGTGTCATGTTCTCAGCAACATCGATTTTCAGTAAAAAAATCGATGTTGTTACATAAATTAATATCGATTTTTACTGAAAACTGATGTTGTTTTTTTTTTCAATATACTGTTTATGATAGAGGATTACCCAAAGAGCATGAAGTTTTAGAAGCACTTAATGAATTGAAGAGTCCAATGATATGCTTCAAAACCAAGCTTCTACAAGAAGAAATGACCAAGAGAATCATGGCTGGACTATTTAATAAGGGCATGGATGGAGGAAGACACAAGGAGTCAAATTGGAGCACCTTGAAGATTATAGGAGAGCTCACTTAGCACGAATGTCACGCTTAGCGAAATTCCTTTCGTAACTTTAGTAATTTTCCTAGTTTTCATAATTTTCGTAATGTCATAATTTAGTATTTTCTTATTTGTGTAATGTGCCTCAATGTGGACTAAAATAGGCCTAAACTATACGTTTTAAGGTTTTATTAGAGACTTAACTCTATAACAGACATTGTTAGTTTTGAATAACTTTTGATTGAATAAAATTAAGCATTTGCTTGAATTGAGAGCTTAGTCTCTTTTTGGTTATTGGTTGAACCCAAATTGATTCTTATCAAAGAAGCTTTCCTTTATGGCGAATCCTCCTCAAATTATTGTTCCAATAAGGATCGTGGCATTATTCATTACCATCTTCTACTCTTTCCCACCATTTATCTGTAAGTTCTATTATATATTTCATTGGTGTCTGTAATTTGGCCTCTAGAAACGATCAAATCCAAGCATTCATGCCTTGGTAATGATCATGTGATAATCAGAGCTAGAATCCAGAGTGCAATTTTCATTCTCTTTATTTAATTTTTTTTCCCAAAATAAAGAAAAAAAAATCAGATTTGAATATCTTATCTTTTTGTCTTCAATTATCCTATCTTTTTGTTCAATTATCCTATCTTTTGTTAAGTTATCCTATCTTATCCTATCTTTTTGTTGAATTATCCTATCTTTTTATCTTCAAAAGATATTCAAAAGTTTCTGGTCCCAAAAGACAAAATACGAAGGACTAAAGAGAAAATATTAAAAAAATGGGATCAAAATGAAAATATCAAAAAATATGAGGACCAAATATAAAAAAACGAAAAAAAGTTACAGTCAAAATTTTACAGCTCTCTCTTTTGGTGTATTCTTATTATTGTTTTACAGTATTTTCTTTTTCCATAATTGCAATGGTTTGTATTTAGCCATATCTTTTTTCCTATTTGTCTTGTTTGGCATGCCTTTTGAGTTATACTTTTTTTTTTAGCTTTTATTGTTTGTCTTCTAAATTTCCAAGGTTTTGTCTTAGAGTTTTCTTTCTTTGACCTCTTAAGTTGAGTTTGGATTTGTTTCATCTTTCACTTTGGTTACTCTTTGAATTGAAATCTTTGGTTGATTTCAAAGGCTAAAGAGTTAGTGAGTGGAAAAAGACAAGAGTGAACCTTATAGAAAAAGTCTTACAAGTGTGAAATACGAGTGTTGAAGAGTGTATACACTTAGTGAGTAGTAAGGTCCAATATTTTTTTTTGTTTTACTAACATTTTCTTGTAGCAATGGTGTCCAAAAGTGATAGTGATCCTCCTTTCCCTAGAACTGCTAAGCTAATGGCTTCATTGGCTAAGCAAACAGATAAGTTGCAAAGAAATGTTGAAAGGAGGATGAGAGACAGATTTGATGAGGTACAAAGAAGCACTCAAGAGTTGAGTGGGAGAATGGAAGACATGGAGCGAAGGAGACATCATAGGTCAACTTATTCTTCTCAAGGGAGTGATGATGGCTATGAAGATGGTAGAAGGCATAGACATAGGCATATGAAGAATAAGGATGAAATGAAAGATGTGAAATTCAAAATCCCCAAGTTCCTAGGTACTTATGACTCGGAGGCTTACCTTGATTGGGAGATGAAAGTCAACCAAGTTTTTGATTGTCACAATTTTAGTGAACAAAAGAAAATGAAGTTGGCTAACTTAGAATTTGAGGGATATTCCATGACGTGTTGGAATCAAGTGCAAATGGAGAGAGAAAGATTAAGGAGACATAGACCAGACACATGGGAGGTAATGAAGGGAATCATGAGGGAGAGATTTGTCCCACCTCAATGAAAACAATATGAATACCCACAATAACCAAGAAGGGGGGTGAATTGGTTTAAACTTGGTCTTTTAAAATTATTTATAAAATCAAAGTCAAAGGATCTTAATCACTTTTAAACCAATAATGCTTTTAATCAATCAAATTACTCAACACAAGAAATCAATAGCTCAAAACAAAACTTGTTGAGTAATGATAATAACACCAAGAACAAATGAACAAGATTACTTGTAGAGATAAAGATAAAGAAAATCAACACAAGCAATTTATATTGGTTCACTTCTCAAGAGAAGCTACATCCAGTTTCTTCTAATCAACACTAGATTAGAGTTCCACTATTATAAAATTCTGTTCTTACAAGCTTTACAACAATCCTTCTTTATCAACCCTAGATAAAGAATAGAAATCTAAAACCCTATTAGACTCCTAATAATCAAGAACAAGAGAACTCAAGAACAAGAGAACACTACTCTGTTCTTCCCTAGAGAACACTACTCCAGAACCAGCTTCAAAGAACCCTTTACAATAGCATCAAATAACAGAAATTGCAAAAACGAAATTACAATCAAAGATTATGGATATGAATGCATGTGGTTTACGAATCAGAGTTGAATGAGAAACAAGATTTCAGAACATGCTCTCCAAAACTTCTTTGAGAATTCTTGCCCAAGAAATCATTCAAAACCTATGAAGATTAAAAAGTGAGACAAGACTTTAGTTAACCCAAAAAATCACTTTGGAACTTTGAGAAGGCTTGTGTGTATTCAGAAATTTCGAAGTATTCAAGTGTTAGTTTAAGACTAGCCTTAAACATATTTATAACAGCTTTTTATAACAGGCTATAATCAATTACACGCGCCAAATAATCGATTAAAACGACTCATGTAATCGATTAAATTATCACTTAATTGATTAAAGTGTTCAAGGCTGAATTCTGGGTTTAACAACGAACAAAATAATCGATTAAACCGAGCTGTAATCGATTAAAGCAATGAAGTTTTATATCTGAAGTCTCTTGTGTAATCGATTACAATATTTGGTAATCGATTAAGGCAGTGAAGGTTCTTTAAGAAACAAGCCTATGTAATCGATTACAATGTATGGTAATCGATTAAATCAGTGAAAACATGATTTTCAAGATAACTTGTGTAATCGATTACTGTATATGGTAATCAATTAAAGCAGCAATGTATTACTTTTGATTTACACTATGTAATCGATTACAAATGTTTGGTAATCGATTAAAATGTTCTTCAATGCTTTTCCAGATTTAAAACTTAAGCAATTAATCGATTATACTTATGCGTAATCGATTAAAACAGAAGAATTGCATTTTTCCAAAAACATTACCCATTTAGTTCTTTTTCGAAATAGCTTTGATACTTTGATGAAAACATCTAAGCATGTAAATGATTATGTGAATGCAATGCAAGGATCAACATATTAGCCTCTCATACACTTCATTTTGAATTACAATCTTCAAGGCATGTAAAAAGCTTCATTCTTCTTGTTGCTCCCCCTATATCCAACAATCTCCCCCTTTTTGGCTTTGAACATGCCAAATATTGATTGACCATGTATTAAAGATTTAAAGTGCTTTGAGGGATGAGCAAGACAGAATTCTTGAACTTTGTTAACTTGAAAACAAATCAGCCTCTTTGCCAAGAATAAGTATTAAGATATATGCTGGCATAAACATTGATCATTTACTTCCATTAGTTAGCAAACAATTGAAGAGAAAACAAGCCTACAGGAAGTCTTCATATGGTTATTCATCTTGGAAGGATAAGGACACTTCCAAGAAGGAGGGTTCTTGTGATAACCCTAAGTCCCAGCGCATTCGATGCGAGTTTGGGCGCGTATGGCGTGAGTTTCGGGACTTCTGGCAAAGGATTATGCAGAAAACCTTTTGCAGAATTGTGGCGCTGATGGCGCCACAGCTCTGGTATGTGGCGCTGATGGCGCGGGAGCGGCGCTCCCAGCGCCATGGTCTCTGATGGTCGGCGCTCTGGGCGCCAAGGTGGCGCTGGTGGCGCCAGATCATGTTATGTTTTCCCAGGTGGCGCGGTTGGCGCCATGGGCGGCGCGGACAGCGCTGGAAGCTCTGGAGTGCGGCGCTGATGGCGCGGAAGTTGACGCTCTTGGCGCCATAGTTACTGGATATTGGCGCTCTTGGCGCGGGAGTTGGCGCTCTTGGCCAGAGGTTCTGGAGGCCGGCGCTCTTGGCGTGGGGTTGGCGCGGATGGCGCCGTGGTCCAGTGCAACTGGCGCGATCAGCGCGGCGTCTCTGACAGGACCACTATAAAAGGCTGAGGTCGCGTTTTTCAGAGGGAAAACTTGGTTTTCTTCTTCCTCCAGCACCCTACCTCCATTGTTGAGCACCCAAGCTCCATTCCTTTACCCTATCTCACCAAAATTCATCCCTTAAACACATTTTGTGATGGAAATCACTTCTAGAGCTTGAATCCATCCTCTCTTTCCCCTCAAACCCACTCATTGTGAGAATCCCTTTCTCAACGGAAGCTCGGGGAACTCGAGCTCGGCGAGGAACGGCGACGATTCGTGAGTACCTAAGCTAGGGGAAGTCGTCCGTGGGCCTTCCTTGCGACCTTTGAGGTAAGAAACTCGAGAAATACCTCTTGATTTGTGAGTTGGGGTTTAGGGTGAATAGTGACCCACTTTTGATAGAGCTAGTTTTAGCCTTGGGTCATGTTGAAGCATGTGCTTAGAATGTTGAGAGGATGTAGGATTAGCTCTCATATGTGAGTTTGGTGAATGTTGTTTTCATGGCTCTATGTGATGCATGTGTTGTTGTTGGGCTGAGTTGCTTAGCCATTTGTGGACATGCTAGAGCCTTGGGTGGTGGTTTAGATGGCCTTGAGAGGCTATTTGTTTGATGGCTCGTGTACGATAAGCTTTTGTTGAACCATAGGATAGAAGACCTTGTGGTTTAGAAAGGATTGTGAGTCCTTTCGTTGAACGGTTGTGAACCGTATTAAGCCTTGTGTATTGTGGCTGTATGGATGATTGATGTACGTATATGTGCCTTGTATAGGGCGTGACACCGCGGGTGTCAATGGCGTGGGCCACCGAGCAGGGAAAGAACCGCCGAGCTCGGCTTTGCCAGGTAAGTTCTTGGTCCCTTGGGGATGTTTCCCACTTGTCTGTGCTCCACCATACTCCGAGGGAGTAGTGGTTACATTCATGATGCATGCATGGTTGGTTGTTGCATACCCTGATAATATATGCTTGTATCTGTGCTTGAGATATGTATGATACCTGTTGATAGATCTTCTGGCCAGTAAGATAGATATGGACCTCCCTAGGAGACGGCTATTCCTCCTAGTTGGTTTGCTCATGGGTGATGATGATCCCCTAAGGCCATAGAGATAGGTGTATCTCGTTGCGGTTGATTGCTTATTCTCGGAGGTACCATATACGTGCGTCCATGCGTAAGGGGTAGCTCCCGATGGGATGGCACGGGTGTGAATTCCGATTTCACACTGAGGTTTGGTGTTGATTGGATCCACCTTACATTAGAGCTAGATGACTTGCTTATATTATTGTGATGAGGGCCGGGAGGCCATTGTGGTTATGATACCTGGATGACGTGTGTCATGATGAGTGAGCCAGGGTGGAGGAGATGCCTCCAAGGACCCTGAGCTTACTGAGATGTATATCTCACCCCGTGTGGGGCTTATGTTGTTTCAGGTGACTCTTCTGGCAGAGAGGAGCGGTCTCAGGGCGGGAGGCCCTAGTAGAGACAGTGTTGCTTGGTTGAGAAGCAGCAGGGGAAGCTTGGAGCGCGGCTCGGCTTTTTGATTATTTTTTTTTGTACCCCTGTAGAGGGAAGACATGTGCGTGTACATGTATTTTGAGCTATGTATATTGTGTAGATGCCCTCGTGTGAGGAAGGGTCCTTGGGACCGAAGCATGTAGACGCTTATTCTTTTGTATAGACACTTTGAGTGTCAGACTTTGTATATGTACAGAAACCGCTTATATTATGATATGGTTGTTCCCTCCTGTATATGTCTTTTGAGATATTGATGTTATCTGCCTATGTTTACGTTGTGTGAACTGGATCAGCAGGGGTGTGAGTGGTTTGTTTGGGCTGAGATGTCTTAAGCCATACATAATGAAATCAAGGAATATGGTTTCTATTTACGCTTCCGGAAAATGTTTTAATTACTGTTGTTAAGCGCTAATTCTGATTTAATCATAATGATAATACACCGGGTGCACACGGGGTGTTACAATTCTTCTTCACAACATATTGAAAGGAAGTCTTCAAGAGGTAATCCTACTTCTCCAACTCAACCCCCTTCCAATAAATCTAGTTCAATTAAATGTTTTAAGTGTTTGGGTAAGGGATCCCAATGTCCAAACAAAAGGACCATGATTGTGTTGGAGAATAGAGAGGTGAATAGTGAGTCATCTCAAAGCTCTTATAGTTCCTCTAGTGAAAGGGAGGATGATGGTTTTCTTCAACCGGAACAAGGAGATCTTTTGATGGTAAGAAGACTCATGGAAAGCTTGTGCAAAGATCAAGATGATACATAAAGAGAAAACATTTTTCATTCTAGATGCTTGTGAATGCAAAGGTTTGTTCTCTTATCATTGATGGAGGAAGTTGTACCAATGTTGAAAGCACTAGATTAGTTGAGATGCTTGGTTTAAAAACCACCCCTCATCCTAAGCCTTATAAATTGCAATGGTTGAGTGACAATGGTGAGTTGATTTTAGATAAGCAAGTGTTGCTTACATTCTCTATTGAAAAATATGTTGATGAAGTGCTTTGTGATATGGTTCCTATGGAAGTTGGCCATGTTTTGCTTGGTAGACCGTGACAATATGATCGAGATGTTATCCTTAATGGGGTCACCAATCGATATTCTTTCTTACATAAAGGTAAAAAAGTATTCTCTCACCTTTGTCTCTAAGTGAGGTGTGTGAGGATCAAATGAAAATGCGATTGAAAAGAGAAAAGGAAAAGAAAATCAAAGAAGAAAAGAGTCCTTTGAGAGAGAAAAGTCGAAAAGAAAAAGATGGCAAAACGAGTGAAAAGAAAGAACAAACGAAAATAGAAAGAAAGAGTGAAAAACAATAGTGATAAAAGAGAGTTTATTCATTAAACCTAAGGAGGTAAAAATAGTGATGCTAGCCAAACAACAAATATATTTACTTATTCCAAATTATATGTGCTTGTCTTCTAGTGCCCTTGAGTTGCCTCAAGGTTTTGAGGAGTTTTAGGATGTTTTTATACAAGATATACCCCATTGCTTGCCTCCTTTAAGAGGAATTGAGCATCAAATTTATCTTGTTCTAGGAGCGTCAGTTCCTAATACGGCTTCCTATAGGAGTAATCCGAAAGAGGCCAAGGATATTCAAAAGCAGGTTGAAGAGTTGATATAAAAAGGATGGGTGAAGGAAAGCTTGAGCCCTTGTACAATGTTGGTCATCCTAGTCCCTAAGAAAGATAGCACGTGGAGGATGTGCACGGATTGTAGACCCATCAACAATATCACCGCAAGGTATGAACATCCTAATCCTAGACTTGATGATAGGGTAACCAACTCTACTACTTCTTTTTTTCCTTTTGAGGTTGCTTATGGTTTTAACCCATTATTCCCTGTTGATTTAATCTCTTTACCTAATTATTCTATTATTTTGAGTAAGAATGGACTTTCTGGAGCAACTTTTGTTAGGAATCTCCATGGAAGGGTGCGAAATCAAATTGAGAGGAAGATGGAGGAAGATTGAGTTTGGGTACATCTAAGCAAGGATATGTTTCCCTTCCAAAGCAAAAGGAAATCTGAACTCCAACCTAGGGCTGATGGTCCTTTCAAGATCCTTGAGAGAATTAATGACAATGCCTACAAGATTGACTTGTCAAGTGAGTATGGGGTGAGTTCTAGTTTTAATGCCATTAATCTTTCTTCTTATGATATAGGTGTTTTGAATGCAAAATCGAGGATAGATTCTTTTCAAGAAGGAGGGGATGATAGAGGACTATCCAAAGAGCATGAAATTCTAGAAGCACTCAATGAATTAGAGAGTCCAATGATATTCTTCAAAACCAAGCTTCTACAAGAAGAGATGACCAGAGAATCATGACTGGACTAGTTAACAAGGGCAAGGATGGAGGAAGACACAAGGAGTTAAATTGGAGCACCTTGAAGATTGTAGGAGAGCTCGTTTTGCGCGACTGTCACGCTTAGCGAAATTTCTTTTGTAACTTTAGTAATTTTCCTAGTTTTCATAATTTTCATAATGTCATAATTTAGTAATTTCTTATTTGTGTAATGGGCCTCAATGTGGACTAAAATAGTCCCAAACTATGCATTTTTAGGTTTTACTAGAGGCTTAACTCTATAAATATTCAGACATTGCTAGTTTTGAATAACTTTTGATTGAATAAAATTAAGCATTTGCTTGAATTGAGAACTTAGCCTCTTCTTTGTTCTTGGTTGAACACAAATTGATTTTTATCAATGAAGTTTTCCTTTGTGGCGAATCCTCCTCAAGAATCGTGGCGTTATTCATTACCATCTTCTACTCTTCCCCACCTTTTATCTGTAAGTTCTACTATATATTTCATTGGTGTATGTAATTTGGCCTTTGGAAACAATCCAATCCAAGCATTCATGCCTTGGTAGTCATCAGTCTATTTATTAATTTAACTCAATTTTAACCTGCAAATGAAAAAATAGACATCCAGGAAGTTTCAAAATTCAGTACAATTAACATCATACATGAATAATAAGTCAATATACATTAAAATGATTGCCTTTAAGCGATTGTAATTTTAAACTATTTCTACAATTGTTTAAAAATTCCTTAATGACCTAATGTTTTATTCCTAACTCTAACATAAAATATATCCCACTGAATCCGAATTGCCGTCAATATCTTGGGTTCCAGTGGTCTCTGATCAATAAAATATTGTATAACATAATAAAACATAAATTTAATAAGTATAAATAAAAACGAGTATAACAAAATACAAATAATTTTTAATTTGACAATTACCATGACCCAGTTATCCCTGAAGCTTCTTTGTATTATCATCGACATCCAATAATGACATAATAGTCACACTCAGTGCTTCCTTTTTGCTTATTACACTAAATTCAATAACATAGTCAAATTTAAACGAAAATTAGTGTAAATAGTAATAAAATTTATTTTGAAGACAAATCATTATTTAAATGACTTACTTTAACCGCAATCCATTTAGTAGTAGCTTTTGATTTAGTTCCTTGAGTATCATGGACTCCCTTCAAAGCACTATTTAAGAGAAACATACATGCATATTATAAAATTAACATATTCATGTCTTAGAAATAATAACGTAAATGTGTACAAATTACAACCTACCTGTTAATAATCCCTTTCAAGTAGTTATTAGGCTTATTGTGCAACTAATAGAACCACACGACAACATTGTTCTTAGTACATATAACGACCAGTTGCCAATGTGTACTGCATTGGAGAACATCAAGTTATTATACTGCATACACTATTTGAATTCATTTGTACAGTTTTACTTACTCATTCAAGTACACTGCAAGGTATACATGTTTCTGTGAACTCTGCATCCATTTCTTAAGATAGTCTTCAAATTCAAATTAGGATTGCCTAGATCTCTATATGAACTGTGGCTCAATGAATCCATAGATAAAGGCAATGTCTGATTGCAGACATAACTCATTCATATGCCTATTGTTTTGAAAATAAAGTTAATTATGCATGAATATAAAACAATTAGTCATGTAATGGTAGTTTATGTAAAGTGACTTACTGAATCCACAGCAGTAAAATGACGATGTTCAAACATTGAGCATCGTGACTTATTTCTGAAATATCATCATGCTTTATGTACAACGGGAAGTCTTCGTTATACACCCCGAACAAAGAAGGGTCCCATGACACCTGCATAGGTCTGAGGAAAAGTTGGGGGATGGTCAATGCGATCTGGTACAGGGGATCCTCAACAGGTTCTGGCTTATGTACATCTTTCGTCGGTCCTTCAGGTACCTGTTTATCCTACACAGTTAACAAACATAAGTCATTAACCGTCTTTACTTTATATGACACTGACAGTTTTTTAACTGATAATAAACACACAAAAAATGAAATATCATTTCAAAATAGGCTGTACAAGATGTGTCGGCCAAGCAAGGAATGTGTTGAGGGCCTGCGACACTAACTAAACCTCTTCAGTGGGTACAGGAACGCGAGTATCAGCATGTCGAAATTCCTCAACACCCACCTTGACTTGATCATTGGCCTGACGGACGCTGTGCACGGTTGTCGACTCCTCCTAAAATCTTCCAAAGGCAACCAGGCGGGGATGATTGTCATTGACATACAACCCACGCATGTCAGATGCACCTGTGTCTGGGTCCTACCCCGAGGGATCGACACAGCTTTCCTTTGTGCTGACACTGGCACCATAAGGACAAACCTGAACCTCCGAAGGTGGTATGAAACCCTGAGACTGCATCTGAGACTGCATATAGGACTGCATTTGGCTAAAGGACATCATGAGTTGTTGTGTCACTTTTTCTGTGATCGAATGCTCCAGCTCTTTTCTGATGTTCTGTTTCAGTCGATCCAAGTCTTCAGGGTTCATGGACTTAGACGTGCGAGAGGTTGATGGAGCCAGACCAAAGTATTGTTTTATCGTCACATCGGTTCCAGTAGCACGGGCACGACCTGAGTGCTCTGGTCGTCTAATGGTAGTAGTCAGTACATCCTGACGTCCACTGGTAACAAAGTTACCCTATATCAATTGCTCTTCCAGGGTATCCTGCAATCAACATAATGTATTACATGAGTTTTGTAATTTGTTATTGTTTTTCTAATTAATGAACAATGAAACCATCATCTGACTTACAATCATTTCTGCAATCTCACGTGCCGCCTCAGATGTCATGCGTCCTATTTTCTTTGTGCAAGCCAGCTTCCACTTCACGTGTCATCTAACAGGAGACAGAGGATGAATGATTGTCTCGGTGATCTTGCCTTGGGTTGCTTCCTCCAATCGTTTCTTTTGTTTTTTCTCCATCAATTTCTATTATAATAAATCATAACCCTCGCGAGACAACACGTGAGGGGAAGTGTTTAGCTTTTGGATAGCCTGAGCCTTCTTTCTAACATCCTGTAAGAATTACACAGATAGTTGTCAACAAAATGCACTTCAAAAGACTGCATAATTGTCAAATTCTAAAACAGTTCAAGTCAACTAACCTTCCATGAAGCGGCTCTGCGACTCTCACAGAATTGGCGCCACCTATATTTGTTGATTCCATATTTTTCACATATCGTGTCATCGTGCTCGCCCTTACCGTGTGCCAGAGTCCATTTGGAGGTCAAATCAGACTTAAACTGCTTTCATCCCTCTCCTATTGTCTAAAGAATTTTCTTCTTTGTCCATTGGTCGGATGGTTCAGGTATATCAAATTTAGCCTGCGATACAAAAAACCATGTTAATAGTTACAATAACATTTAAATTGTATTACTATAAACAATTACAGAAACATTGGGCATTTAAATTGTATTACTACTAACTTGAGGATGAGGATTTAAAAGTGTCGAGCGACACTGAGACAACAACATTCTACATTGTGAGTGAGAGCGACATCAGATTTGAACCACGTCGCTAAAGTCAAAGATCAAGAGTGATAGAGCGAAACTGGACTTCGTTAATCACTGCGATAGTGAGAGAGACTGATAGAGCGAGAGTGACACAACGTGAACAGTGCGAGTGACAGTGACATCGGACTCGAACCATTGCCGCGAGAGTGAGAGACCAAGAGTGACAGAGCGAAACCTGAGTTTGTGAGAGAGACTGAGAAAGCGAGAGTGAGAGAGACTGAGAGTGTGATAACCTTCATTATGGTGCGGTTGGCGCCAGATCTCGCGCTGGTAGCGCCAGGGCTGGCGCTGATGGCGCCAGACCCACTGGAAGTTCACGCCAAGGGCGTGAATCTGGCGCGAGGGACGTCATATGTTTTACAGTTCACGCCGGTCGCGCCACAGTTGGCGCTGATGGCGCGGGAAGTGGCCTGGAAAACCAAGTTTCACTGGAATTCCACGCGGTTAGCGCCAGGGGTGGCGCGGATGGCGCCACAGGTTCTGGAAGTTGACGCTGGAGGCGTGGGAGTGGCGCTGGTGGCGCCACATAAACCGCCATGTTGGCGCGGTTAGCGCCGGAGCTGGCGTGGATCGCGCCAGAGCTCGGGCAGACTGCATATTAAAGGGCAGTCGCGTTTTGAAGAAGAAAACCTTCTTCTTCTTCCTTCCTTTTGCCCCAGCCTCCATGAATGTCTGTTCCAAGCTTCCTAGGACCTTATATGCTAGCCTAAACACATTCTTGTGACCTAGAAACCTGTTATAACCGATTAGAAAGCTACACTCCTTCATCCTTTCCTTTGGATTGAGCAAAAAATCCATTCCCTCAGAGAACCTCTGAAACTTGAGTTTGGCGAAGAACAAAGGGCTCAGAAGGGACAACAGAGCTTGAGGAAGCAGTCCTGTAGCTCGTCTGGTCGTCACTGAGGTAAGAAACTCGAGTTTCTTTGGTTGATTTTGATAGTTGAGGTTCTCTGGATTTTGTGACTTATATTGATCTGGGGCTAGAATTGGCCCAGAGTCCTGTTGAGAAACTTGTTTAGAACTGTCTAGTGATGAAGGATTAGCTTTCAGTTTTTGAATTGGTGAATTTTGAATATTGGCTCTGTGAATGCATGTGTGACTGTAGTAGGGTCACTTGTGGTTGGTTTTCTGACATGCTAGAGCCGAGATTGTTGACTGAGGTTGTGTTGAGCCTGAAAGGCTACTTGAACGGTGCTTTGAGTGGAACTCAGACCGTTCCAGTGATATTATAGATGATAAAGCTGAGTTGAGCTTGTGTATAGGCTGTGCATTGAGTCTGAAATGACTCAGAGACCTTGTGTAGTCTGTGAGAAGCCTAATGTGGGCTGAGAATGGTTAAAACCCTAGGATAGGAGAATTCTGTATATGATATATTCTGTACTTGAATATCTGTGGATTGGTTTTGATATTAGAATGTCCCTTGAATAGGGCGTGATACTGTGACTGTTGGTGGCGGGAGCCACAAACCAGGGAAGGAACTGCAGACTGATACCTTGCCAGG
>PYAF01000017.1:486050-509066 GCA_007407185.1 Glycine tomentella
GATACTGTGACTGTTGGTGGCGGGAGCCACAAACCAGGGAAGGAACTGCAGACTGATACCTTGCCAGGTAAGTTCTGAGTCCCTGGGGATTGATTCCCATTTGGTTGCACACCACACTCCTGGGGAGTGATGGTCATATTCATAATGCATACATTGGTTGTTGCATACTGCTATGACTTTATATAAATTGTAATTGACTGTGCTATGATCTGTGAATGGCATTGAGTGGAACTCTGCCATAAATGGAGGGCATCGAGTGAATCTCTGCCCAGGGCATTGAGTGTAACTCTGCCATATGCTGAGAGCATGGAGTGGAACTCTGCTAGACTTGTGGGCATTGAGTGGAACTCTGCCATGGACGTGAAATTGACCTGATTTGCATGCTTAATTGATGTTGTGTTGTGAATTGTGGGCCAGGGTGGGAATGACTTCCCAAGGACCCTGAGCTTACTGAGATATGTATCTCACCCCGTGTGGGGATTTGTGATTTCAGGTGACTCTTCAGATAGAAGAGAGCAGTCTCAGGGCAGGAGGCCCGAGTAGAGATATTTCTGCTTGACTGAGAGCAGTAGGAGGAGCTTGAAGGCTCATTTTGTATTTTGATTATGTTTTGTACCCTGTTATGGGTTGTATAGTTCTGTATACCCTCTATGAGGGCAGATATTCTTTTGTATCGCCACAGTGTGGGGGAAAACTCTGATGTATATGGATGTATAGAACTATAATGATATGTAATAAGAGGAATTCCTCCTGATTATCTTGTTTATGATTCCTTATCTGTCTATGTTTATTTTTGAAAAACTGGATCAGCAAGGGCTTATTTTATGTGCCTTATCTATATGTGTCTGATAAATTGGATTCCATACATAATGAATCAAGAAAAACGATTTTTATGCTTCCGCTGAATAATATTTATGTTAATGAAACGCTAATATGATATTAATAATGATAACACACCGGAGGCCTACGGGAGTGTTACAGAGAGAGCGAGAATGAGAGAGACTAAGAGAGCGAGAGTGAGAGAGTTAAACACAGAGAAGGAGAGTGAAGAGTTTGGACACCAGAAAAGATTTTATAAACAACCCAACAACATCGATTTTTTTAACAAAAATCGATGTTACTCACGCGAAACTCAACATCGATTTTTGTAAAAATCGATGTTAATGTATTAATGTTAACATCAGTTTTTATGAAAATCGATGTTAACGAAGTCACCTTATTTACAAAATTGTCACCGCATATTTGTTAACATTGATTTTATAAAAAATCGATATTAACGTAACGATGTTAAAACTATATTTTCTAGTAATGATAGTATGATACTTGGTGAATTAATGTTCAAATTTTCACTAAAAAAAGGTATCCACGTTTTATATTTCTTAAGTCATATCTTCAACATGATTCTTCCGTCAAAAGTTAACAATGGTCCCTCCGGTCCATCCTTTTCGAATCTCTTAAATATGTTCCCGTATGACTACTACGAACTCCTTGGTTTTCACTGCCTCACGAGAATTCTTATTTTCACCTTCTTCTTTTTTCTTTTTGTTCCTTAACCCCAAAATTACTATTTTCCCGTTTTCAAGACAAAAACAATGCCTTCAACAATTTGGTTTTCCATAAATACTCGAGACCATTTTACCCAATGTATTACACTAGATTTAATAAAATATCCAGCTAATCAAGTTATTACTCCACGTTTGAAACTATAATGCCATACAAATAGAGGGGATCTTCAGGCCTAAATTTTTTGTTTGTTTTTTTACTACTCAAGTAAACTTTACATGAGATAATTGTATTCGAGTAAGCTAGAACTAAATCTATGAAAAGTAACATTACTTCTTCATCCTATGCTTGGAGTAATTTAAATCCTTCTAAAGAGTGTGGATCAACTGGCTGATGACTAATTATTTCAATTTAGTTTTCGGTCTCGAGTTTGAACCCTAAATATATATCTATGTTAAATATACAAATGAAAAATTTTATTGTCTATAATGATCATACTCCTTAAATAAGAAATTTAAAAAAAAAAGTTAAAAATAATATATTATTCTTTTAAGAGGTATTAAATTAAGAGTTTAAATAAAGAGTACAATATTTAAAAAATGCATATAATGCAAATCAAGAATAAACAAAATAATTCAACCCCAACTTACTTCTATAAAACCGAGAAACTAAAATCCAAATCTAATTCGATCAATTATAAAGAATTTCTTTACGACTAAAGTTGAGTTGGATTCGGATGGATATCGATCCTCAAATTTGAAAGTGTTATATTATAAGACTATAAATTAAGCCACTATATATGCACAAGAACCCGAGAGAATAATGTGGGTATGTATACAATGGTGGATGCAGAAATTTTTAGTGAGAAGGGGCGAACATAAAACAAATTATATCATAAATAAAAGTACTATGAAGATAATATAAATCTAATATATAAAAAGAGGCAAACTGCAAATCACAGACAAATTGTAAACAGGGTGTGTTGATGAATAAACAAAGTTTAGTAAATCTTAATAAAATAATTCACAGTTTAAAATCAAACTCAAAACAATAATATGAAGATAAAAGATAAAGAAGACACAATCAGTTTTAGCGTGAAAAACTCAATTGGATAAAAAATCACTACGTCCATTAAATCCTGATCGAGAGTTAAGAATTAGACTTGTCAAAAGCTTCTATATGATCTCATAAGAATTCTCTCAATGATGCAAATATAAACCCTCTAAAACTTTAATATTATTTGGAATGGAATGAATAGTATAAACAAAAAAAATATGTTTCTACTTATACTAATTTAAATATATGATTTTAACCAATTTTTGAATGTAATCTTAAGAATATTCTATCATATTATGTAATGCAATCTTAAAGATATTTTATATTATGCAATACAATCATAAAAATATTTTATATTATGCAATATAATCTTAAAAATATTCTATCCTATTTTTAATATAATATTAAAAAATATTTTATTTTATTTTTGAATACAATCTTAAAAAATATGTATCTTATTATGTAATATAATCTTAAAGATTTCTATTATATTATTCAATGTAACCTCAAAAATATTTTATCCTATTTTTCAATGTAATGTTAAAAAATATTATATCATATTATACAATGTAATCTCAAAAATATTTTATCCTATTTTTTAATATAATATTAAAAAATATTATATCTTATTATATTATGTAATATAACCTTTTTTATTATCAAATTATTTTTTAATTTTTAATTTTTAATATATATATATATATATAATAAAATTTATATTAATAAAATTTTAGAAGAAGCGGTGGTCCACCCTAGTCCTCCTGTGTCCGTACTATAGCCAAATCAAAGTCAGATAATCTCAAAACTAAAATTTTCTAACCATGATGATGATGGGAAGTTAAAAATAAACAATAAACACCCAAACCCTTTAGAATTTAAAAAGAAAACTAAAATCAAGGGTTGACTCTTGCTTTCGAAGGTAGCTGTATTTCAGGAAATTTATAACCCTAGACATATCTTCCAGTCTGCTTCGTGGCTTAGATTTATCTCTACATTTAAACACAAACTATTTTTGTATCCTTTCATAACCTACAAAGTTCTGATCGATGTTCTCAAAATGTTCACCATTGTTAAGGAGGACACATCTTGTTGTAGCTCCTCCCTCTTCTCAAAAAAAAAAAAAAAAAAGAACTGGTGATTCTTTCATATTTCCAAAAAGAATCATCAGATATACTCACAAAAAATTGGTTGTATATTTGTTAACAACCACATAAAGAATCAAAGTTGAAAAGTTGCAATCTCTTAAGGCTTATTGAGGAAGAACATCAATAATCAGATGACAAGATAGATTAAATACACAGGAAATAGCACAAGCTGCACAACAAACAGAAATCCATATAAAAATAGAGGGATCTCCCTCTCTTATCCAGGTGACTATCCTTCCTCCTAGCCCTAATTAGAATTTTTCATGTGCATACTATATCTTGTATTGGTGAAATTATATGATATGGGTAGTAAAAGTGTTTTGACGAGAAGACACATGGATTTGACTCCTTTAAAATAAAGAGACATAAGTGAGAAAGTATTATATACCGTGAATTTGAATTGAATTTTTATAATAATTTAATCTAATTAGAACAAGATTATCTCTAATAATAGAAAATATTCGTGTTTCTATACAAAAAAAAAAATGATCTGTGTTTGGTAACACGTTTTGTGTTCCTTGATGCGGATTCACAAAGAAACTATCATAGTATGTTTAGTTTTACAGTTCGAATGCTATTTTTCACATTTCATATGTGATTTTAAGAAGTTAATTAACAGTTATCATTTTTATATCCTATATTGTTTTTTTTTCCAATGAGTTTCTAAACATGTTATTAATTGCTTTGGATGTGAACTTGGCCTGGACGCAAATCCTAAATTGTGAAGCAAATTACATGCACGACGTATCTTAAAAACTTGACTCACAATAAATCAAAGATATAGTTTTACTTTTTAACTGTACATACGATTATTCTGTCTCTTAATTTCTAGCCTAGCATACGTATCGTGTCTCTTTCGACTGAGTTGTACGTGGAGAAATTGTGTTGGAATTGAAAGCAAAACGAATAAAGTTGTAGAATGGAACTAGTAGAGAGAACTACAAAAAGATTAAATACAATAAAAAATGATTTTTTTTTTTTACACTAGAAAGAGACATAATCGTGGAGAACCGTAGTTGATAATAATTCTAGTATATAAAAAATATCCAGTATAGATCTTTTTTTTTATAAACTTTTTAATAAGTACTCAAAACAGAACAATATAAGAATGTAAACTAAATTATTAAAATTAACTTTATTGGGAATAATCCAAATCCTACATCGACTAGAGATAGTGTCAAGTTAAAGTATATAAATGGATAACAATCCTCACATTATAAGCTAGCTTTTAGGGTTGAATTAGGTCTAAACCTATAAGCTAGCTTTTGGGATTGAGTTAGATCTAAACCCACATTCTAATAAACTTGAAACATCTTGAAAGATACCCCCAAGAGACTTTCGCTAATAACCGTTTATGTTCTCAACTAAAGATAAGAATTAGATGCCCCATGTCCACCAATTATGGGAGTTTCAGAATGCTTCCGACTGAGGAGAACCATTAGCCCGTATGGATTATTTAATATCTCACAATCATAAAAAGAAAACAATTTGGCTGAAAAATTGATAAATATGCCTATCGTGTAGCATATTAGGCAATTCATCCAAATCAGAATGAATAATAAAAGGAACCTTATTCTCATTCAGTAAGAATATTGGATGGTAGCTCTACGTACATGATTTTTTTTTCTAGGGTGTTCATTTAAAGAGAAGTATAATGATACTTTGTAGGCTCTATGATACATATTTTGTTCTACTATATAAGGTAGATAAGAGTAGTCCGAGAGAGAAGGCACAACAGCTACTTGTGTAACACTGTAGCTTCTATTCTATTCTATGCCTCCCTTTCTCATTATTATTAGTTTTATAGCTTTGCTTTGCGATTTACATTGCATCTAATAAAGTAAAATGGTTACTGAAACAGATCGAGAAGCATTTAGAGAGAAAGAGATATATAGCTGAAGGAGCAATTATCATTTGTATTATAGCTTTTCGATCAATTGCTACTGTTGCTCTATTGCATTGTTTTTGAAACATTTGAAATAAACTTTTCAGAAAAATGAAAGAAGTATTATCGGTAAAAAAATAAAAATAATACAAATTAAATAATTAATTAGCAAAAAGGTGTAAATGGGAAAATATTTAGGAAACTGGTGCACTCAATCACGCCCATTTGGGGTGTGTTTGTGCACATGGTGACACGTGGCAGCAAAAAAAAGGGGGTGTGGGATTTTCGCGGTGTTTTCGTAAATTACGAAAGACCATAACTTTTGACTGGGACGTTCGATTGACGCAAAACTGGTGGCCACGCGCTCGAAATCGAGAGGAGAAGCCGCTAGCAATTCCCAACCCAAAAAATTTTCCCAAAAGAGGCCTCTAAGTGCCTCAAAATTGCAATTTAATCGTCGAAGCTACAAAAAATTTCGTGTTTTCTAATTTTTTATTTATTCAATTAGTGAATTGCAATCTATTCTTTGTTTATCTAATTACTTCTCTTAATTTCGAGCGTTCTGATATAAAATACGTCATCATCGAACATTGCTACGAGAAATTACAACTGTTCAAAGTTATATGCATCGTCGATATTATAATCTAATTTTGGAAATTGATTAAATTATTTTTGCGATCACAACAGCATGATTTTTTAGGATTTATGGTTTAGGGTTTTGGGTTTCGGGTTTCAGGTTTAGGTTTATGGTTTAGGATTTAGGATTTAGGGTTTAGGGTTTAGGGTTTAGTAGTTTAGTGTTTGGGGTTAATTAATCCAAAATTAGATTATAATATCGACGATGCATATAACTTTGAACAGGTATAATTTCTCGTAGCAATGTTCGATGATGACGTATTTTATATCAGAACGCTCGAAATTAAGAGAAGTAATTAGATAAACAAAGAATAGATTGCAATTCACTAATTGAATAAATAAAAAATTAGAAAACACGAAATTTTTTGTAGCTTCGACGATTAAATCGCAATTTTGAGACACTTAGAGGCCTCTTTTGGGAAAAAATTTTGGGCAAGTCCCCTTCGGGAATTGCCAGCGGCTTCTCCTCTCGATTTCGAGCGTGTGGCCACCGGTTTCGCGTCAATCGAACGTCCCAGTCAAAAGTTATGGTCTTCCGTAATTTACGAAAACACCGCGAAAATTCCACACCCCCTTTTTTTTGCTGCCACGTGTCACCATGTGCACAAACACGCCCCAAATGGGCGTGATTGAGTGCACCAATTTCCTAAATATTTTGCCATTTACACCTTTTTGCTAATTAATTATTTAATTTGTATTATTTTTATTTTTTTGCCAAGTATTATCAGTTATGCACTGCATTTTTTTTAATCCTGAATCAAATACCAAAGGGTGTCCTTCAACTGATTGGATTAGTTAAGTACTACGTATATTGATACACATCCTCCAATACATTGTTGATACATTATTATTTATTCATATATTTATCATTTTGATAACAACGACAACAAAAGTTAATTTATCAAAACATTGGCGGATATTGTTGTAAAAAATATTTACTCAAAGTCTCAAACTACTTTTGGTTAGATATTTTACTTTGAAGGCATGAGATTCAATCAATCTCTTTTCCTCCTATTTCATAGTAAAAGTGTGATACCTTTCCCCCTTTTCAGCCATTCTACTTTATTGCGTATAATCTCGTTATATTTTATTTCACTCACAATTAGATATTCAAATACAACCCAGCAACACACCCCGATTAAAGTTAATTATTTACATTATTACTTTTCAAGTGTCAGTTTTTCATATCAACTATCAATAGTTCAACATTTTCTTAATTTTTTTAATACTTTGTACTTTTACTAATTTCAGAGAATGTTATGGTAATTTTGTTACTAGTTAACAGTTCTAATTAGTTTTACAGCCAGTTATAATTAGTAGTTACCAACTTTATTAGCCACAATTATGATTTGTAATAAGTTGGTATGTTTAACTTGTATATATATAACTTTTCTGAATTTTCACACACAAAAAAATCTCTTCCGAACTGTACATATTGTGAATACCTAAATAAACCACACTTCAGAACAGCACATGCACTCAACATGCAAGATATTTTAGGAATCTAGAAGGATTTCTCAATCTAGAAGAGAGACACAACACAAACACTAGTTGCTCGTTACAAACTATATGAAGTGTCCAAATTTGGCTTGACTCTTACAATTTGCGTTCGGCAATATTCTAAAGATTGGACAAGTTCTGTTGATTTAGAAGTCTAAAAATTCGACATTGGTGGATCTAGTGAGAAAGAATTAGTTTGGTGTGAATTAAAAGCCCTAGATACTTTCTGGTTTAAAAAAATCCATTAAAGGGAAAAAGGAAAACGAGTAGAGCAAGTGGAAAAGTGACCAAAAAATTGGTAGGGGAGATTTTTTCTCATATAAATCAGTAGTACAGTGGCGGGTGGGGTAGCCACACGGTTTGAGATAAAGCGGTGTGTGACTGTGTGTAACGGCAGAGCCTAGCCATGATTACACGCGTAGAAATCAAATATCCACTTTTTCACTAAATTTTTAGAAATTAATTTAACTTTACATTAAAAATTATCAACTAGGTTATCAATATGAATTAAGTTAAATTTAATAGAAAACCATTAACACAAAGTTATGGATTAATTTAATTTTAGTTGCACCTATATAACCATGTGTTGAAAATGGTCAAATTTGGCTCAATATACCAATCAATCACCTTTTGAACTCATCGTGCATGTGGGGCACTTTCAGCCCAAAATATTTCTTCCAAGCTCTTAATACTACCACTCTTCCTCCCAACACATTATATATACCACACACATCTCTTGTTTCATGCACAACCCCTTAAACCAATTTCTCCAGAACTTGTCAAAAGTTTAGACAAATATCACATAAACACACACACTTCCTTGCTCTTTGATTTCCAAACATACCAGCTAAGGGGTGTGTGTGTGTGTGAAACTCTCAACTTCTCAACTTAGCAACACTTAATTTTAGTTAAACTTTCTCACAAAAGTCACTACCTCTCATAGCAACCCTTGAATCCATTTTTGAAAGAACCCATCCTCCCAATTTTTATTTTCTTTTCATGTTGATTGATTGATCATAAACAAAATATAACTCAACTTAATCCTACTCAGCAGTGTGCACAAACTCTGAGATTGCATATTAGAGTTTGAGTCTTCACTCTGAAGCCTAACTTGGGTTTGTGTTTCTCTCTCTCATAGCAAGATGATGGAAAACTGTGGCAAACAGACATTTGAAGTCTCCAATGACACGCTTCAACGAGTAGGTTCCAAGAGCTTTGATGATGATGGCCGTCTCAAAAGAACTGGTAATCATTTAGCCTCCAAAATCCAAGTATTAAAATTTACTACAATTTCAATTCATGTCTAGGAATTATTATTTTACAAATGTTTAATCTCTTTAAAAATACAAAAAAAAACATTATTATTTTAAAATAAAATAAACTGAAACAATTGTGTTGGTTAATAATAATAATAATAATAATAATAATAATAATAATAATAATGAGTAATTGGACAAAACTTTAATATAATTTCTTGAGTGATTGATCATTTGGGGTCATTTTTATAAACAAAATATCAATATGGATCTCTTTCAAAATAATTTATCAATATGGGTTTGCTTTGACCAGTTAAAATTACACGTATTGATATTTTGTTTATAAAAATGAACCAAAATGATCAATCACTTTGGTGTTTGTTAATTAAAATTGATTGTTTGTTAATTAGAATTGATTTCATTAGAAATTTTTATTGGCTAGATGAAATTCTAATTTTGATCCGCAAACACCACTTAGACACCTAAGAAATTATATATGCAAGTTTTTTTCCTTAACTATTACTAATTAGTCACTACTAATGCACTCAATTTTGTGTTTCACAAAACAGGAACTATTTGGACTGCAAGTGCCCACATAATAACAGCTGTTATTGGTTCTGGGGTGCTATCTTTGGCTTGGGCTATTGCTCAGCTAGGTTGGATTGCTGGTCCTACTGTGATGATTCTATTCTCTGTTGTGACTTATTATACCTCAACTCTTCTAGCTACTTGTTACCGTTCTGGTGACCAACTCAGTGGCAAGAGAAACTACACTTACACACAAGCTGTTAGATCCTACCTTGGTATGCATGCTACTACCTAACTCAATTAAACAAAACCAAAGTGTTTTCATCAAGAAAAGACTTTTGGGTGGTGGTGTGGTGCTTAATGTTCTTTTTCTTAAAAAAATAATTAAATTCAAACTTGGGTTTTGCAGGCGGTTTTTCGGTCAAGTTTTGTGGGTGGGTTCAGTATGCGAACCTTTTTGGAGTGGCAATTGGGTACACCATAGCAGCTTCCATAAGCATGATGTGAGTTTTATAAGATGCAATTGTTGCTGTTTTTGTTGTGTGTATGATGTGTACGAAAAATGTGCTAAGTGGGTGTTTTGGTTTGTTGATCAAACAGGGCAATCAAAAGGTCTAATTGTTATCATAGTAGCGGGGGGAAAAATCCATGCAAAATGAACAGCAATTGGTACATGATTTCATATGGTGTTTCGGAAATTATCTTCTCCCAAATTCCAGATTTCCATGAGTTGTGGTGGCTCTCTATTGTAGCTGCTGTCATGTCCTTCACATACTCATTCATTGGACTTGGCCTTGGTATTGGTAAAGTTATAGGTATGACTCTATTCATGTAAGCTTATTGTTACTATCAATTAAGTATATATTATAGTAAAGTAGGTAGAAATTTGACTTGAATTGCACATGTAACAGGAAACGGAAGAATTAAAGGAAGCCTAACAGGTGTAACTATTGGGACTGTAACAGAATCCCAAAAAATTTGGAGGACTTTCCAAGCGCTTGGAAACATAGCCTTTGCCTACTCCTACTCAATGATCCTTATTGAAATTCAGGTACAATTAATGTTTATACAATTTCTTAGGTATTGTTTGTACTGTTATCCAATCAGAATTGAAGTATCACATCACTAATTCTCATAATCTTTTAATGCAAACCTTTACTACCCAGATCGTTTTGGTGAAACTATAATTGTAATGAGTTTAATGTTTATGCGGTAGAAAACAGTTTTACATTATCATTCAATTATAAATTATCGTTTGAATTACTTTAAGATAATTATTTTAAAACTCAACAAATTTATCATATATAATAGGATGTGATCTATAAAACTTTTTATACTATTAGTGTATAATTGTTTTTCTCAAATTCTAATTGGAAAACAAGAAAGACAACAAATTGAAGTCTAAATTAAAATGGTGGTTGTTATGGAACAGGACACAATCAAATCCCCTCCAGCAGAGTCAGAGACAATGTCCAAGGCTACTTTAATAAGTGTTTTGGTCACAACCGTTTTCTATATGCTATGTGGTTGCTTTGGCTATGCTTCTTTTGGAGATGCAAGTCCGGGAAACCTTCTCACAGGCTTTGGCTTCTATAACCCATTTTGGCTCATTGACATAGCCAATGTTGGCATTGTTATCCACCTTGTTGGTGCATACCAAGTTTACTGCCAACCCCTCTTCTCATTCGTCGAATCAAATGCGGCAGAAAGGTTCCCTAATAGTGATTTTATGAACAGAGAGTTTGAAGTACCAATCCCTGGTTGCAAACCCTACAAGCTCAACCTCTTCAGGTTGGTTTGGAGGACACTTTTTGTGATTTTGTCAACTGTGATAGCCATGCTCCTACCATTCTTCAATGACATTGTAGGGCTTATTGGAGCCATTGGATTTTGGCCCCTCACTGTGTATTTACCAGTGGAGATGTATATAACTCAAACTAAGATACCAAAGTGGGGCACAAAATGGATAGGCCTACAAATGCTTAGTGCTGCATGCTTTGTAGTTACTATATTAGCTGCAACAGGTTCCATTGCTGGGGTTATTGATGATCTTAAAGTTTACAAGCCATTTATTACCAGCTACTAATTGAATAGGATAATTACTTAGTGATCATGATCACCATTGTCAGAGATTTCATTAGCAACAAGAAAAAAAGAAGGTAAATTGTTGCAAATTGAAATCAATAGGAAGGTGGTCTTAGTCGTTTATTGCTTAGTAACCTTGTATCTTCTGTATCTTTTTTTTTTTTTTTTTTTTTGTGTTCTCTTGCTTTGTAACTTGCTCTGTATCCCTAATTTCCAATGAGGAATGGAGGAAATGAAGCAGAGGCTTTCAAATTATCAAAGCTATTCTCTCTCTGAGTCAAGCCACTTGCATAAAAATTAGTCTTAACTCTAGCTAGGTCCACTTACATTCAGTCACAAAAAAGTTAGTCAAAATATTTTTCAAATTTAGTGCAAAGTATATCAACACAGTATTAATTAGCATTAGTTATTCATTTATTTGTTACACTGAATTAAATTATTTTCAGAATTTTCTAATCATTTATTTTTTAAGGATTAAAATATAGTAGTTGTAGTATATGAAATAAGATATTTTTTTAATTAAATTTTATGAAAGGTAATACTGTAATGTCAAATTCAAAAGGATTTAAATTGTGGATAGTTACACATTTTTCCTTGTTAGGCTGAAAAACAGCCAGTAACAATTTGATACGCTAGTATAGTCATTGATGTTTGATGTTTCGTTTGTTAGTGCTGTTGGTGCCTTTTCAAGCAACCTGAAGATAATTCTATGAAAATGATTTGATATTCCATCCATTAATGTGACGACGACGAGGAAATAATTAGAAATTCTAGAACCTAATTCTATGAGCATAATTTAGTTCTTTTATTGTTTTTAACATTTTAACATAAGAGAATGTCACGAGTCACAAGCCTTGACAATAGATTATAATAATAACAAGATAAATATTAATAAGTATCCTAATTATATTAGTTAAAGAATTTTTAGTAAAATATTTTTATTAATAGGCAAAAAATTACGTTATTTATGATATTTTTATGTTCTATCATGATTTACATAATATTTTTATTTTTATTTTTTAACCAACATCGTAATAACATTCGCTAATTAGGAAGAATCTAATATCAATATTGAACTCCAAACCCTTTTAATAAGTTAATGTAGTAATTTTACGTCACTAGCTAGTTGAGTGGACCCTCATGAGGAGCACAATTCAATCCTCATTTGATGTTTTCTCTCAAAAGTCACATGTAACTAATTTGCCTCCATTAAGTAGAGGGGTTGAATTGAAAAACTAGACATTATAAGAACAAAAGTCAGTCTTAAAATAATAAAATTGTTAATAAATTGAAGTACATATATTAATTTCAAGTTTCTTGCTTGAAAAACAAATATAAAAACTCATTTCGCAACATTACGAAAAGTCTAAAAGGAAATGTTACGTCCACGTATTATCTTCACATGACTTTCACAACAATTAATACTATTTTTGTTCCTTTCTTAATTTTATTTTTTAATTTTTCTTTATCAAAACTAAGTACACCTGGTCATCTCAATTTATGTACTAGTACAAAAATTACCTATAATGACACTCCCCATTAACGATGATTCCAAAAATTACGCAATTGAATATAATTTTTTTCACTAATTGAACCATTTTTTAACATATGAACGTAACGAAATTTATGTCACTAATTCAACCATATAATATAATATAATAAGGATGGATCATGCTAACTATTATCCTTATAAAATTAGTTAAGAAATTAAAAGAATTAGGTGATTTTCTGGTGCCAATGTCTCGTGACTTTCCTATTATTAGGTCATTGGATTAAATTAATTTGATGGTCCATATTATGTCACTTGTTTTAAAAGATATTACTAATTTAATTTTTGTATTTTATTATAATTTAAATCATAAAAATATTGTTAAGTGCAAAAATTAACTAGTACAAAATTATTTTATTTTAACCCGTAGTTTTGAATATTATTTAGATTGTCAAACAATTTCTAACAATTATCAAATTATCAGAAATTTTTTAGCTAGAAAAATTCTGGCAATTTAAGCACTGCCATAAATTTTTGCACTATTCTTTGATATCTTTCGTCAGAGGTAATTAATTTTACTTTAATCGAATAGGATTGATATGAATAAGAAAAAAAATGTTTTTTAATGACAATTTTGAAATAACTTTGTACTAATTAATCTACATGTTGAATGGTATTTTTTATTATTTTAAAGTATTAAAAAACATAAAAACTAAATTAATTGTTAAATTAAAAAATCTTTTAAAAAAAAGACAAAATCTAAACCGTCGATCAGATTTAATCTAATAGCCTAAAATGAGAAAAAGTCACCGTAACTTTCCCTTCACAAAGTCACCGGATCCAAATCCCAATAATACTGCCAATCAATCACTTTTATCTCTTCTAAACAATACAAGTAATACTACATCTCACATGTTATTAAAAAATATAAACATGTGGTGGAAGGAGTTATAAAGAAATGGTTCAAACTTGACGCTCAAATGATGCATAACATCACTCAGGCTCTCCATTACTTATTTTATTAGGCATGTTTGTGTCCTGCGTGAGAAAAGTTACTAAATCATACAATGCACATATATTGATATTAGCCGTACATTTCTCAAGCTATATATAACTTATTACCCATCAGCAATACCCTAGCTCCATCATTTCAAATTTCTAGATCATATATTTTGGAAACGGTTCAGTGGTGTGCAGTGGATGGTCTAGTTTATATATGAACGAAATCCAACTGCTGGAAGTTGAAATTCTGAAAGTTTAAGAAAGGTTTAAGAACAATAGTTGAAGTAGGTACCTTTAAAAAAAAAAATTCCGTTTCCGCTATTTGATCTGATCGTGGTGTTTATGATTGTTAACATATTTAGATTAAAATAAATTTCTCACATTTAGTATTAGAGCCTCTGCCTTGTTATTATTTGGCAACTTTCTTTTTAATATTGATTCATGGTGCACTCTTTTTCAAACGTTTTAATTACTAAAGATACCTGAAATCATATAAAAATTAAGTTTCTAAGCTTTCTGCTCAATCTCGTACCCACATCCAACCATTTTGGGAAAATTCACATGGACCGCTTGGCTAGCGTAGGATATCTGATATTTAGTTTTTTTTTTTTTTTGCATGTTATATGCTTATACGTTTCTATTTACTTGAGAGTTTATTAATTTATGTTGCTCATAATTTATTTATTTATGCAATAAATTGTTGAAATTATGAGTTATGTGTTTAAATTATTTATTTATGTATTTAAATTGTATGTTTATTTATGGTATTTGTTTAAGCATACAATATTATGTTAAATAATTTATTTACATTAATATTAATGAGCTAATTGAATAACTATATGAAATGTTATTTCAATTTATTTGCATTGTTGAGGATGTTATACAAATATTTGGCTCTTATTAAGAATTAATTGATATTAAGTTGATTAATTTGAATGATTGATTTTATTTAATTTTATTGTTTGTGGTTAATTGCAATAAAATTAATTTTGAAAATAAGAGAATATTTTGTGATCTTTATAATTTAATTGATTAAAACCGACAACTTTAATTATTTAAATTATATATTAAGAGCCTCTAGATCATATAAGGTAAATAATATTAATTGTAATTAGTCATATATAATATAATAGATATTATCCCACATAAATTTCTATTATAGTTTTATATGATTAATTAGGATACATTATTAAATTATATTTCTTGACTTGCCAACAAGAATCAGGAAACATAACTAAATAGTTTTATCATGATTTTTATATGAATTTAATTGAATTAAAATTTTAGCCCACATTTTATGTTGCTGAATTCATAATTTTGAGCATGACTTACATTGGTAAATCATGATACATTATTATTTTTATTTTGTCTCAAATTTTTATGATAAGCATATATGTTGAATAATTTTGCAGTTATACAACCTATTAATACAATTGATATCCCAGAATTGAAAGGAAATAATTACCCTATCTGGAAGGAAAAGATTCTGCTGACGTTAGGGTATATGGATATAGATTATGCTATCAGGAAAGATGAACCACCGACTATTAAAAAGAACAATGAACTAGAAGAGGTGGATCTGTATGACAAATGGGAAAGATCCAACACTGGTATTAGGGGTTCAATTGGTACTCCTGAAGTCCATTGATGAACAATTTGAGACTTCAGAGAAGGCCAACATTAATACCAGCTATTATACTACCTTTAATATCAACTGATATTTTTGTCTTAATGAATATCACACATAATCGGTTGGATCTTTCCCATTTGTCATACATATCAACCTCTCTTGGTTCACTGTTCTCCGTAATAGTTGGTGGTTCATCTTTCCTGATAGCATAATCTACATCCATATACCTAACGTCAACAAAATCCTTTCCTTCTAGATAGGGTAATCATCCCCTTTCAATTCGGGAACATCAATTGTATTAATAGGTTGTATAGCTGCAAAATTATTCAACATATATGCTTATCATAAAAATTTGAGGCAAAATAAAAATAAATAATGTATCATGATTTACCAATGTAAGTCATGCTCAAAATTATGAATTCAGCGACATAAAATTTGTTTGTGGACTAAAATTTTAATTCAATTAAATTCATATAAAAATCATGATAAAACTATTTAGTTATGTTTCCTGATTCCTGTGGACAAGTCAAGAAATATAATTTAATATTTTGTCCTAATTAATCATATAAAACTATAATAGAAATTCATGTAGGATAATATCTATTATATTATATATGACTAATTACAATTAATATTATTTACCTTATGTGATCTAGAGGCTCTTAATATATAATTTAAATAATTAAAGTTGTCAACTTTAATTAATTAAATTATAAAGATCACAAAATATTCTCTTATTTTCAAAATTAATTTTATTGCAATTAATCATAAACAATAAAATTAAATAATCAATCATTCAAATTAATCAACTTGATATTAATTAATTTTTAATTAGAGCCAAATATTGTATAACATCCTTAATAATGCAAATAAATTGAAATAACATTTCATATAGTTATTCAATAAGCTCATTAATATTAATGTGAATAAATTATTTAACATAATATTGTATGCTTAAACAAATACTATAAATAAATAAATAATTTAAACACATAACTCATAATTTCAACAATTTATTGCATAAATAAATAAATTATGAGCAACATAAATTAATAAACTCTAAAGTAAACAGAAATGCACAAGCATGTAACATGCAAAAAAAAAAAAGACTAAATATTAGATAAGCTACACTAGGCAAGCGGTCCATGTGAATTTTCCCAAAATGGTTGGATGCGGGTTCGAGACTAAGATGGTGTACCCGAATTGAAAGTCTAATATTTCCATAGGCAAAAATAAGGCTCTGATACCAAATGTGAGACATTTATTTTGGTCTAAACATGTTAACAATCATAAACAACACGTTCAGATCAAATAGCGAAAGCCGAAAAAGAAAAATAAAAATAAATTTAAGATGTACCTACGTCCAGCCATTGCTCTTGAACCTTCAGAGTTTCAACTTTCCCGTCCCTCATTCGCTCAAACTCGATGACGTTTTTTGAATAAAGAAATAGACTTGATGATCTAAAATAGAGAGTGTCTAGATCTATTTATAGAGTTCTTCTAACCTTGAATGGGATAAGATAATGGATCAATGATGAACATAATCATTAAATGAACTACCTACATAAACGATTTTCCTAAAGATAAAAACTGAATATTTAAACATTCTTACTTTTATGGAAACTGTTCTCTATTTCTATCTATACGGAAACAGAAAACCAAACGAAACACTGGAAATCCAACTGAGCATACACCAAAGAAAGTGCAAGATGCATGCGGACAAAACGAGAATTCGTATATACTAGACCATTCACTACACACCACTAAACCGTTTCCAAAATATATGATCACAGAAAGTCGAAACTAGAAATTTGAAATGATGGAGCTAGGGTATTGCTGATGGGTAATAAGTTATATATAGCTTGAGAAATGTACGGCTAATATCAATATATGTGCATTGTATGATTAGTAGCTTTTCTCACGCAGGACACAAACATGCCTAATAAAATAAGTAATGGAGAGCCTGAGTGATGTTATGCATCATTTGAGCGTCAAGTTTGAACTATTTCTTTATTAAACTCCTTCCACCACATGTTTATATTTTTTAATAACATGTGAGATGTAGTATTACTTGTATTGTTTAGAAGAGGTTAAAGTGATTAATTGGCAGTATTATTGGGATTTGGATCCAGTGACTTTGTGAAGGGAAAGTTATGGTGACTTTTTCTCATTTTTGGCTATTAGATTAAATCTGATCGACGGTTTAGATTTTGTCATTTTTTAAAAGATATTTTTTAATTTAACAATTAATTTAGTTTTTATGTTTTTTATTACTTTAAAATCATAAAAAATACTATTCAACATGTAGATTAATTAGTACAAAGTTATTTCAAAATTGTCATTAAAAAACATTTTTTCTTATTCATATCAATCCTATTCGATTATAGTAAAATTAATTACCTCTGACGAAAGATATCAAAGAATAGTTCAAAAATTTATGGCAGTGCTTAAATTGCCAGAATTTTTCTAGCTAAAAAATTTCTGATAATTTGATAATTGTTAGAAATTGTTTGACAATCTAAATAATATTCAAAACTACGCGTTAAAATAAAATAATTTTGTACTAGTTAATTTTTTCACTTAACAATATTTTATGATTTTAAATTATAATAAAATACAAAAATTAAATTAGTAATATCTTTTAAAACAAGTGACATAATATGGACCATCAAATTAATTTAATCCAATGACCTAAAAATAGGAAAGTCACGAGACATTGGTACCAGAAAATCACCTAATTCTTTTAATTTCTTACCTAATATTATAAGGATAATAGTTAGCATGATCCATCCTTATTATATTATATTATATGTTTGGATCAGTGACATAGATTTCGTTACGTTCATATGTTAAAAAATGGTTTATTTAATGAAAAAATTTATATGCAAAATGTTTTTGAATCAATAATATATATATATATATATATATATATATATATATATAAAAGTGGGATTAATCTAGATTAATGAATTTTGAAAAACTCGCAGTCTTTAACCCATTAAAAAAATACTTATTATTATAATATAGGAAAGGTGTTGTTGGTCGGAAGAGGTGGCCCTTAAATGGTCTCCACGAGATTTATTTTATGTTTTTCTTTTACTGTTTTACTTTCCCCCAAATCTCCGTTAGGGTCTAAAATCTAAATCTAATGAATGATAGTGGGACAGTGGGTTATTGGATGATGGTAAGTAGGAAGCTTCTCATTTCCATTCCAACAATTTGAGTTTTGACTATTTAGTGGGAACCTTGTGACTTCCTTATGAAGTGTTTTTCTATTTATGACTACAAATGATAAATGATACTTTATTTGTAATGGAGGATTAAAGAAACTTTCCAAAGACCAAGGAAAACAAAGATTTTGGGCTTCATTTAAAGTAGAACCTACTTCAAATCGAGCGATGATTTTCAGCAAAGATAAGCCAAAAGAAGAAAATGATTTGGTGCAGTATTACTGACGGACTTTTCTTTCATTTTTCAATTGCAAATTGTGACTATGCGAATCCTAATTCTTAATTTTTTTTCTTGAATCAAATTAATTATTGCAAATAGATTTCCTATTTTTTTTATCATGATCATAAAATAGGATAATAGAAATAAAGATATTAAGGTGAATATGTGGTTATACAAAAATTGATAAGATAAAAAATGGAGATATTTGAAGAAAAGGTAATAATAATACTGGTGAGTGAAAAGATAATAAAGTATAGATTGAGATGATTTGAATAAATAATAAGACGGTCCCTGGATGCTCATGTAAGAACAATAATTTGTTACTAAGAACTTGTCACAAAAGAAAGATAGAAATAGACTGATACTTACTTGGAAGAAAATAAATGAAGTGAGATATAGATTGAGAAAATGTGTGTTTTAGGACATAATAGAGAAAAATTATAAACTTAGTAATTAAACAAGATTATCTTTATATTTTAGATTGATTTTTTTAATTATTTTTATCTTTATTTTTTTCCTCTCTCTTTCATTTTTCTTTTCTTTTATCTTTTATCTTTTATTTTTTATTTTATTTTTTTATATTTATCATTGAATTTATTTATAATTAATTCTAATTAACTTAAATTAAAAATGTTGCTTATATTGATAGAATATAGACAGCTAGGGAGCGCACCTTTGGCGGGAGAACTCACTATTAGAACTCGCAAGAAAAACTATGTCATCATACATATTCCAAGAAAAATATAAATTATTTTTAGTCAATAATGTCGGTTGTGTCACCAACGTTAAATAATATCGAGATTAATATATTATGTTTACATTTTTATCCGTTTCAAACTATATTGGTTATAGTCAAGGCTACTATTATTAAAAAATTAATAAGTCAACATATTATATATATATATATATATATCATTAGTAAAGTTGAAGCTAATTTTTTATTTGAGTGTAAAAATGAAACACTTCTCCTACTTCTTTCTCCTTCATCAATTTCAAAAGTCTCTTCTTCTTCCCTCATTGTCTTCACCCTCACATATTTTGAATCAAGTTATTTTCTTTCTTAATTTTTCAGTCAAGTCATGAGATAAATCAAATTTCTCAATTTTTTTATTTATACAAACAAATTTTAAATTTTATAGATTGTCATCTTATAATAAAACAGACAAAAATGTTGATATTTTGTTTATATTTAGGAATGTAAATGAGTCGAGTCAAGTCGAGACGAATAGAGTATTACAAAATTAAGCTTAACTTGTTAAAAAATTGGACAATTTAAGCTTGACTCATATTTAAATGAGCTTAATTAGAAGCTTGAACTTAGCTTTTTTTTAAAAAAAAATAAAGCTTGAACTTGACTTGTTTAACTCATTTAAAACTTAATAAATTATTTTACTATATAATGATCTAGAAATAAAAATATATGCTAAATATGTAGTATGATATATATATATATATATATATGAATTATTCATGAGTTTAATATTGAGCTTGTAAAGATTAAACTTTACTTATTTAAATAATCGAGTTTAATCTTAAATTTAAATTTATTTATTTAATTAAACAAATAAGTTTGAGTTGTTCATGGATAGTTTGACAGATGTTTTACAAATGATGGTTTAACAGATGTTGAACCTGTGGATTTTTTATCTTATTTAATGTTATAATATTTTGATCCTTATTATAGGTAAACAAAATAAGTCATCATTGTAAACAAAATATTGTAAATTGTAAACAAAATATTGTAAACAAAATAAGCAAGTTAAGTAAAATATCATAAGTTTTATTTGATAATATAGTCTTAATGTCAAATACTAAAATAAGTCGTAATCATTTTATTTGAGATTTTCAAGGTGATTTCTTCAAGCGATTGATTATCAACCTTTATAATGAGAAATTTTTTTATTAAAAATAATTTTTTTAAGTTTTAATATATATATATATATATATATATATTAAACAGGTCAGTCATGCTTTTTTTATAGTTTGAGGTTGTCCTTTTATTTAAATAAATTTTTCAAAAAGAATGAGTATGATCATTATAATAAATAAGCTAGACTAGGTCAAAGTCCTTTTATAAACAACCTAGTCCATTTTCATCCCTAATATAGATTATCATTGACATTTAAACCCTCACGAAGCAAAGGCCACCTCATATCATCAATATTATAATTTTGAGCAATGTTTTTAAACCAGTCAAGTGTCAACATTAAAGCTAAATTTTTTTCTGCAACTTAAAAAATATGTCCATGTTTTTTATGTGTCAATGTGTTATAGAGTGATTGAGATTTAGGCAACAGAAAGCATGGGCGGATCTACATATAGGATAGGGGGGCAAATGCCCCCCTTAAATTTTGACATTAAATTTTGCAAATCTAGTTCCATATTCTTAAGTAATGACCTTGGAGAAAAAGTGATAAGTGAGATTGATATTTGGGAATGTAATATGCATTAGATTTTGTCCCTTGTTGGTTGTAGTTTGTAAACTGGATTGAATAGTTTAGTGTAACAGATGTGATTTTTCAATGCCTCACATATCAAAAGTACCATTGGAGGATGAATTTTGAAATATTTTTGTTTATATATATTTCTTTTAAAAGCACTTACATTTAGCTTTCTTTACTTCTTTTCTTCACTCATTTTCACTGTCATTTTCGCCCACTCTGCATCACCTTTGGTTCACCCCTTATTGGTGACAAGAAATTGCAACAAGCCATATCACATAGTTCTAATTGGGATTCTTGCATTCTACACATTGTGTCACTCAAAGACCTACTTCCAAGGCTCTTCATTGCAAACTATAATTTGAAATAGTAGTACTCTTTTTTACTGAATCAGTTTTTTTTTTTTTCAAAAATATTCTGGTTGATTAAATTGCCTAATAATATTTATCTTGTGTTTGTGAAACACATATTTTGGCTTAATTGAAAGCTGTTTCTTAACTAATCATTAATTTACTTGAGTTGTATGTTAACTCTTTTTTTGTGTACATTTTATCATCTCACTAGCATTTTGATATTTCCCTTGGATGTAGCTATGTTTGCCTTGTTCTTGTCTGTTAGTGTTCTGAATATAAACTGAATTGGAAGTCAATGCAATACTAGATTTGCTTTGTCCTATGTGTGCATGATTTTTTTGCGAGACAAAGCATGGTTGATGATGAATATATATTGTAATATCCTTCGTTACTGCTACAGCGTCCTCCGTCACGGCTATGGCCTCCGTCACAGCTATGTGCGTACCATGAGTGCCCCTCTTCATCATTTTCCTGGATCCGCCCCTGACAGAAAGTAGGAAAAAGAGCATGATTGGTAGCATGAGCGAGAAAAAATTATGTGTAGCGGAGGCTAAGCATTAGGTAGTGGAAGTGAAAGGGAGGCTAAGTATTAGGTAGTGGAAGTGAAAGGGAAACAAAGGGAAGAACATAAGCCATTGTAACAACAAAAGGGTTTATTTTTTATGTGTGGGTTGTTCTTTTAGTTAGTATCGACAAATGTCTTCTTAGCAACAACTTCTAGTTAACATAACTAGTTTTTGGTCTACCATACAGGATAAACAATTTGTTTGCATAATTGTAAGTTGTTTATGTGTTAAGTAATATAATTATATAATTAAAAATTATTAAAGTTTTTATTGAATTTTTTTTTGACATGTATAATAAGTAAAATGTTAAATAAATAATTTAATCTAATAAAATTAAACAAAACTATTATTATTATTATTACAATTTTTTGTAAATGTATGTAAATTATTGCAAAAATTATGTAATTTTTCATTTATTCTTCACATAGGTAATTTTTTATTTTTGTTTTTATTTTTTAAAAAAATAATATTTTCTTTTGAAAATTTATTGA
>PYAF01000017.1:509166-527279 GCA_007407185.1 Glycine tomentella
TATAAAAATATTTTCATATGAATTAAATGATTAAATTATCTTAAGTATTATTTAATTATATGCTAATAAGCCTTAACTATAAATTGAATTTTACAATTTAAATTCAATGATACAAATAAGAAACAAATGTTTTGTAAAAATAAACTTATTAAAAATATTATTAATAATAATTTAATTAGTGAAATGGAATTTGAAAATAAAATCAAACCTTTCACATTCTAAATTAATATATTTGTTAAAAGATATTTGAATTTAATAAATAAATAAATTATAATGAAAATATTTCAATATGAATAAATGATTAATTTTCCTTAAATATCATTTAATTATAGTTAATAAGCCTTAACTATCAACTAAATGATACAATTTAAATATAGAAGGAGATCAGTACGTCTATCCAAATAGAACCATTAAGGGGAATTCAAAAGTACAATAAATAATATAAAAAGCTTGTGTGTTTGTGAAAAATAAAATGGCATTGTTTGTCAAGGGTCAGCATTCATATTCAACCCCGTTTTAGGCATCCTCTAATCCATTTCAAGCATAAAGACATAAGCTTTCTATGCCTACAATAGGAAACTTAATGATCTGTTAACTCCCTCAAACTTCCTTTAATAAATTTAATAAAAAAATTATTTATGAAAAAAAAAGACAAAAGAAAGTGATGTTTAAATAGTGGCATAAATTTTTTTGCCCAGAGCCATATAAGACTTAATTAAATGTAATTTTTTGGTTTACTTAATTGAACATTAAATCTTCATTTAGTTTATTGAAATTTAATGTGAATCATTTTACATATTTCTGGGCAGTCATTTTAACATGGAGGAATTAACAAATTAAAAGGAACAAATAACGGTATTTTAGGGGGGAGAAATCATTAATATCCTGTATTTTCATGTGATAGTCTTAAATTAACGTTTCTCACTACTAAAATATTAAAAGATGGTTAGTAAAATAAAAATTCAATAATTAAGATATTTTTTTAGGATAATGAAGAAAACAAAAATGTTTGATGTAATAAAAGCATATTAAATGTATCATCATTGTAATTTATCCTACATGTTATGGATCTTTTATGTCACCACTAGATACAATTGGTTACTAAGAGCATCTCAAATTAGAATCTTAGAGTTTTTTTTGGTAGATCTCATAATGATATTAGGATTGAAGATCTCTTCCATTTTTTTTCTTTAGTGATAGATCTCATTTTGAGATCTTAAGAAGAGAAAAGAAAAACATTATTATTTTTTGAATAACGTGCAACTCTTAAAGATTCTTCTACAAGAATTCATTCTTCATATTGGAATATCTTTTATTGGGAGATCTAACGAAGATCAGATCTTGAACTCAAAATTTTTACTAAAGATCTTATACTAAAGATGCTCTAATTATGTGAGCATATATGGAGTGACTTATGAGGCAAAATATCTTGCCACGAATGCGGAACCATGCGTGCTATTTACATGGTTGAAGAATAGATATTTTCTATGCAACGAGAGCTTATTTGAGCATAAAAGTAAGATTTAAAATCTTAGTTATGGCAATTTAGCAATTTTTTGTTTTTCATTCTTGTAAAAAAAATAATTTTATTCTTTAAAAATTAAGTTTCTTTTATTTTTTATTTTTAAAACAGTTTAGATAATATGTTATGATATTTAAAGCGTTATCTAAATCATTTTAAGACGAAAAATAAAATAAACATAATTTACAAAAATTAAAAATTACAAAACAAAAAAAATGTTAAATTAAAAAATAAAAAATATATCTATATATTGAAAGCAGAATATCACCAAAATTATAAAATTGAATATTATATATCATTGATACTTGGCAAAAAATAGGGACAAAATGGTAATTGGACATCTCCGCTCTTTTGTTAGTCAAGTTGACAAAAAAAATTAAATTTACTAATTGCACTCCTTTTTTATAAGTGCACTCCCCAATGTTCTGAAATTAAAACTTTCTAATTGCACACCTTTTTTACAAGTGTACTCCAATATTTTCAAATTAAAACTTACTAATTGCATCCCTTTTGATAAGTAAATTAATATTTTCTTTTAAATCTTAAATACTCATGATGTTATTTCTTTCATCTCTCTCACACGTTATCTCTTTAACGTGTTGCCAGTGGTATTATATGTGTACGCAGTGTATCGTACTAGCCAGTTACAAAAATACAAAATCCAATATCATTTTAATTTTTCCTTTAGAAAATAATCTAAACCACTGGTGATATAACAATTTATCTCTTATTTACTTAACAACTGTCTATAAAAGTGCAGTGATTTCCTTTCATTTTATGTTATGATTTTCACAATCTCTTACTTTGGATCCTTCTTATTTCTCAATACTGTCGGTTCTCATCTCAATTGACTTAATCTAATTATTGACAGGTTTGCACAGGCGTAACAAGAGATGAAGTCTTAAGTGGATCCATTGTTTAAGGCCTGATTTCAGGTGTATTATCACAAGAAGAAGAAATTATTATTGAACTCCACTTCTTTCTTTCTCTTATTAATTTACTTGACAATTGTCAAGAGTGCAATGGTCTCCTTTCATTTTATGTTATGATTTCACAATTTTCTCCTTTAGGCCCTTCATATTTCTCAATGTTGTTGGTTCTCACATTAATTGACTGAGTCTAATTATCGACAAGTTTGCACAGGCGTGACAAAAGAGAAAGTCTTAAGTGGATCAATTGCTTATGACCTGATTTCAACAAATATATATTATCACAAGAAGAAAAAATTATTATTGAACTCCACTTCTTTCTTTCTCTTATTTTTTCTGCACATCCATTTTGTCATTAATAAACTATGCTAGATGATCTTGTAGTTTTTTAAATATCTTTCCAATCTAGATGATATATTGTCTTAATTGTAACACCCCAAAATTTTGGAATCACAGTCAACTACAGGGGTAAAATATTAATTAGAAGCAATACAGAAGAATTTAGGGAAATGACGAAAATACCCTGGACATTTTGGAAAGTGACCAAAATACCCCTAGGTCTTCCAGCAATATATATATTGAGAAGGAAATCTTATAAATATCCTTAAGGTTATAGAAATGACCAAGAATACCTCCAGGGAAACAATTACAGAGATACCTTAACATTTTTAAAAATGACGATTTTACCCCTAGGGTGAAGGATAAAATTACCAAAATACCTTTATGTCAAAAATGACCAAGTTGACTTCAGAAATTTGTAGGAACCTGAGTATAGGATAAAATACTTTTAGATAACAAATTATCAGCAAGGTTGAGGGCAGAGAAACCTAAAATAGAATTTCTACGAATTTTGAAAGATAGGTTGAAAAGAGCTTAATCTAGACTACCTCAGACATCAGAAAAATTTTAAGAGAAGGATGGACATAATTTATGGAGTTTTCTCTTAATTATGGGAGGAATAAGTGTTCTAAATTAGTTTAGTAATTTTAATAATTCAAAGCAAAATAGACCAATAAGAATTCAAGTAAAGTTGTTACATGTAATTGAAAGAAAAATTGGTTGATTTGAATTCCTAATACAAGCTTTGGCCGTGTGATCTAGGATAAAAGGACAAAACTTTAAGAAGCTTCAAGATTGGCCACATGGAAGGCTAAGAAGCTTGAAAATTCCTATTGGTCCAAGTAGAAAGCTAGACATAAATGCTTAAGAGATATTTGAAGCAAATTTTATTTTGCTCCCTTTGACAGAACACGTAGACATTTACAGGTATTGTTTCAAAAATCCCAACGGTCCAAAGTTAGATATGTGGGATAGGAGTATACCTTTAAAACAAACCCAGAATCATTATTTTACAGAAACGGGTTTTTTAAGAATGAAGAAAAATACAAAAACGGAAAAGGTAAGAAAATTGGTAAAACTTTTCCTAGAAGCCTTGGCATTCCACGTGAGGATGAAGAGGGATGGAGAAGGGTGTGGAATTCTCAAGAATCTAGCCACTTGTAAGGTGGAAAAAGCTTAGCCAATAAAAATAAAACAAGTAGAAAGCAAGAAATGATGGCTTAAAGAAGATATTTTCCTTTCAAAGAGAATAGGACCGGAAATGAGCTTAGGAAGAAGAGGAAGTACACGTTCAAATTCACCAAAAGAATGATGGAGAATTATGTGGAACTTGGCCACTTGGAAGCTAAGAATTGGATGGCCAATAAAATTGAAACAAGTATAAAGTAAGCTTAGATTTTTGTAATAAAAGATTAAGCTAAAACATCCTATATAAGGAAGCATATGACCGAAAATTTGGACAGCTTAAGGAGAGCTCAAACCTTGCAAAACACTAGCCTAAAGCCTTTCATTCACCTTTTACCAAAACATAAAGTAAAAGCCTAAAACATTGGAAGTTCACGTGAAGCACTAGCCATTTTAGGAGCAAGAGCTATTCAAATTCAAGGAAGAAAGGCTATCCACAAGGCTTGGGGAACAAGGTATGGAAGAGTTTATGATAGCTTAGTTTGAATATTACCCCTTGCTTTATTTGATTAAGTCTTGTATTCTAGGTGTTTAACGAAATTCCTCAAAGAGTTAAAGATTTCTAAATAAAAAGACTATTATAATAAGTGACTTGATCTTAGTTATTGAATGATATTTTGAATGAATAACTTGAATCTAAACTTAATAAGTGATTTTAAGTGACTTAGGTTTATGTATATTATGACTATTATTAAAGAAGGAGATTGAAGATTGGAATTAAAGTTACAAGTATTTTTCTAAATCTTTGAACTTGATTATGTTGAAAACATGTTTATTTATTCTTAGAAGTATGTGAAGCTTTATAAAGATTAAGGTTAAGTGGCTTTCTTTAAAGGAATTCTATGAATTTAAGTTGCACACCATATGTTTGATAATTTGTTCCAATGAATAAAATATGTCTAGTAAGTGGTTGGTCTGAATCCTTGTTGAATTTAAATTATATTTGCATTGTTTAATGCTTTAGCAAAAGTGATGTGATATTTCATGTGTTGTTGAGTGTTTCCATAAAAGCACATCATATATTTGATGAAATGTTCTAAAGAAACAAAGATGGATGAAGTATTGGAATCCTTGTGTTGTTAAATATGTTGTGATTATTTATGGATTCCAAGAGTTTTGTTGAGCTATGGCTGTATGCTTAAACTGTGGAGTAAAGCTTTATGTGATGTTTGAAAGAAGCTTTACGTGTTGTTTTAAAAAGCATATGCCATAAGTTGTTAAAGATGTTGAGCTTTGAAGAAGAATAATTAAATCATTCATGCATTTCATATGCATATGCCCTGTGGGGGTTAAGCCGTGAAGTTGTTACCCTGCGGGGGTTAAGCCGCGAAGTTGTTTGTCAGATAGCTAGAGTTGAGATTCGGACGTTCTAAGGTGATGAGCTGGGGGATAGCCACAGTGGGGAGATCACCTAGCCATGATGATCACATGTTGTAGGTGTGAGTCCTTTTGCAACACTGACCTATCCCGACTGGCCAATCCAACTCACGGGGTGTTAAGCTATCTTGACTGTGGCCACTGATAATGAGATATTGAGAACCTGAGATCTCAGTCATGCATCATATAAAGAAGACGAACATGCATTATACGCATCACATGATGAGTACGTTGTGTGTTAAATAAATGATATGACTTAATTCGTGTGCTGCATAGATGATTGCGTAGATGATTTAAATTAATCTGTGGGTGAATCATCCGTGTTTGTTATTTTATAAATATTATGATAACCATCTGCATATATATTCTTTATGAAGGTTTTATTCAAACTACGTTTGTCATAAACTTACCCATTTTGTGTCTGTGGTTGACACCTGTGATGACCCCAATTTAATTGGGTGAGCAGAGAAACAGTGAAATATAATCTATGAAGGGCTGTGACGAAAAGGATGATGAAGATGTTTGATGATTTAAATTTAATGTATTTGTATTTTATGTTGGCTTATACTTGGACTGTATGAACTATTGTGTATCGCGAACTGTATTATATTTTTAATTGTATTGACAAATTTTATTTGTATAAACCGTAGTGAGGAAATTCGTTTATGTTACGAACGATTCATAAGATTTGTAAGCAAGGTGAAAAGAATTTTTCGTAAAATTTATAACTAAAATGATTCTAATACAAAGCGGACACTAGATTTCATCTAAAATTAATCTAGCGCGAGTAAGTAAGAGGAGGTGTTACAATAATTACCTTTTTAAGAGTTATGTGTGTTCAAATATCTTCCTTATCATCTTCTCTCTTTTCTCAACTATGAAACCTTCTTCTTCTCTAATACTCTCTATCTTCTCACCATTTTTCTCTCTTCTCTTACCTTCTTCATTCACTCAATTAATTTTCTCTCTTCTAAAAATAAACTAGTGAAATATCTTTTTATTTCTCTGTTAACCATTCAACATCGCAACCCTCGCTAAAGATGTCTTTGCCAGCCATTGTAACTACAACTTCTTCATAAATTTTTCATGATTTATAGTGATCTGTAGCAACAAAGGTGAACACTTTTCTTAGTTTCTATTTTCTTAGTTGATTTGTTTTTGGCCTAATTACTTTCTTTGTTTTTTCTCCTTCATCAAAATTTCTCTAATATTGTGAATATGAACTAAATTTGTTAAAAATGTTTATTTCATATGGCCTATCGGTTAAAGTATTTTATAGAAAAAGATATTAAACGGGTCTTTATAAGAATATATGGTAATTGGAAAATTTTTTAAATATTTATTTGATTTTGTTCTTGACTGGTTTATTGGTTGCAAATTATGTGTTTGATCAAATGTCAAAATGACATTTTTGGGTATGTTTCCTTATTTCTCATTTTACTTTTAAGTTTATGACACTTTTGAGACGACTTTTCATATGAGAACTTTTCAGTTGATTCCGTCGATTTTGTATTATCTTATAAGGTAGGAATTTTTGGCATGCAATCTTTGGTTGTTGTTACTTATCTGTTGTTAGTATTACTCCTATTTATAATCAATAGTTTAGTTATATTTGTTTAAAAGAAGTTAGTAAATGAAAACTGATGTTTATTGCAGAAATTTAGGTGAACGGGTAAAAGATCAATGAAACGTTCAATTGTGAAATTTGATACAAGACCTTTATAAAAGTGAACATTAACACAAACATAAGTGAAGAAAAGATGCAGGACAAATAGAGAGAAATGAAGATATTACTTTGGTAAATTGAAAGAGAAGAGTTAAACAAGTGGGAAGTTCACTATCATAACATTAATTTTGCATAAATTTTTTCAATTGTTTTCTTTAATTGAAGTTCATAACTGAAAATATTATGTCTAGCAACAAATGATGTCATTTTAAAGTCCTATCTTTTTTTGGTCAAAGTTATGCTACCATCAAATTCAATCACCTACGCAAGTTGTATATATACCAAATTCATCTTCAACTAATTATGACGTACATGACAGGTTTATTGACTTCATTGTACACAAATTTTCTTATATTATGACTGCTATATATTTTTTCTTGCTTTAGGGATAACTGCATCTATATATTATCTACTCTATTAACAAAAATAATCTCATTTATCATGTTCTCTGAGTTTAGGTTTCACAAGCTTATTTTGTTCTTTATATTTCACTATTCTTCGTCAGAACCAGGAAGAATAAAGCTGTCATGGGAACAAAAGTGTTAATGAATAAGAAAATTTAATGAAAAAACCTACCTTAGTATCAAGCATGATAACATAGAGTATACCAGTGTTGTTCATTTCCTGATGATGGTTATAGGTGCCATGAGAAAAATTGAAACGAGCAACGTTCATGCCTTCCCAGTCATTTCCACATTTGCCTATCACATGTTGCTCTATTTAGGTTGCTCAACTTTATGTTATGGTCATACTAAACTACTTATAAAAATAACTTTGTATTATCATTCCAATATATATTTTTTTATCAACGACTTTCTTTACCTTTGCAATTCATCATAATTCTAACTGGATATCTAATCATCACAACACATTCTTTAAATTTCTCCTATCTTTTAATTATTTACAATTCTAAAATAATAGTTACTCATACAAATATGTTGTATTTAACATATTTATATGTATAAATTTGTAACAATATAATAACATATAATATAAGACACTGGAATAATTTTTATAAATTTTTTATTAACATTTTTAATCATTATTCACATAAATTTATATTATTTAATAAACTTTGTTATTAAACTCAAATAACACACACTCTCCATCCTTCACCTGTGCGTACTCACGAGATAATAGTTTAAACCTAAAAATAAATATATGCCCTCCTCACAGTTTAGTTAGCACTCACACCTAGGACAAATTTTTCAAGTGTGAGATCCAGTCAACCCAACTTAATTCTAGCATAAATCACCTCTATCAAACATATTACCATTTTGTATGTTCCCTCCCTAGATAATCATTGTTATCAGCCACATGGTTAATTTCTTCTCTATCAAACTTAGAATCAAAGCTTTAAAATAATTAAATTACTCAGAATTATAATTATTTTTCCATCCATCACATTTCCTTCTCTTTCATGTGACATAAAACTATCCATTAGGCTTTTAGAATAAAGAACCTTGAAAAGTGTGTTACTTTGGATTCAGATCCAGATCGCGTTACAATAATAACAGTGCGTGGTAAATTTGCAAATATGTCAATACTTAATAGTTTTGTGGTGAAATAAGATATTTTTAGGTAGAAAGTTAAGAATTAATAGTTTGAAACAATCAATAGTTTGAATCCACCGGCCACGACATTTAACTGTAATCCACGTCTGAAACGTTTTTTTTTTTTTTTTTTTATACTTTTTATAAAATAAATTTCATTTTGATGATGACGAGTTGACTATTTGCATTTTGGAAATTAAGAGTACATTCTGATCCGCTCCTTAGCAAAAAAATTAGTCAAGAGCATGTTATATTATTTAAGAATATCATAATAATTTATAAAGAGATATTAAATAAAAACAACATATTTAATATTTTAAATATAAATATATTTAATATATTTATATAAAATAGTTTGATAGTTCAATTAAATGCTAATATTTAAGAATTTTTTATCACGCAAGACTTTTTGTCATAAATTTGAGCAAAATATTTTAAAATTACACTTTATTGAATTAAAATAAAAAGTATTAACATTAGCAATGATTTGTTTGTATAAATTAAGTTTAAATATATTTTTAATTTCTAAAATTTAACGCTTTTTTTGTCGTTATAAAATTATTTTTTATTTTTATTCATTATGTTTATTTTATTTTTAATTCTAAAACACTTTAAATAACAATTTAAATAATGAAACAAATTATTTAAAATGTGTTAATAACTAAAAATAAAATAAACATATTTTATAAGGATTAAAAACAAAGAAAATAATTTTATAAGATAAAAATACTAAATATATTTAAATATATAAACTATTACTATTAAACACATAAATCAATTTACACATTATTATTTCAAATTAATCAATAGTTTCAAATGTAAGCTTGAATAGAGTTGCATCAAATAGTTAGACATACAATATACTAACTACAATAATCTCATCCTACTCAAATATAATTATTTTAATAAAATACATAACATATAAAGAATATTTTTATAAACATAAACAAACTTTTAAAAAGTAAATTTTCTAATAAGAATTTATGGTATATGGTTAGAGGATTTAAAACTTTGATAACCACAAGTGACTTTTAAGTCAAGCAAACGTTTTTCGATGCAGTTCAAGGAAAACGTGCCTTCTGACCAATGAAGCAGATGTTGACTGTAAAGTCCCATTTCTCCGAAAATGCCTATTAATCTCTTAGCAATGGGTCCCAATCCAAACTCCAAAGATATGTGTTTGTGTCTCCGCCACAAACCCACCGAATGGATAAGCAAGTGATGCTGATGCTCCTTTTTCTCGTGTCCCTCTTCACCATTTTCACAGCTAGCATTGCTGCATCTTCCTTATGCCCCATAGATCTCAGCTATGTTGACACCATTCCATGGAACACTTCAACATGCAAAGACCCAATTGACAAAGAACCATGCTGTAACACACTTCTCAGTGTCTTTGCCATTGGCCTAGCAGAACACCTCAAAGACACTTCAACATTTTACCTTCCCAATGAAAACACTTCCTCCACTTGCTTACATCACTTCAATCTCAGGCTTCAAGCCTTGTCAATTCCACCAAAGATGGTCCCTTTATGCTTCCCTAACCCAACAAGGTTTGTTTTCAATGCTTCAGCTTGTGCAGGCATTAGAACCACGCTTGATTGGAGGCAAAGGGTTGGCATGGTTAGCCCAGTAGACACTTCTTGCAATGGAGACCTCAAAGACAAAACTCGTTGCTAAATTTGCTCTGAAGCTGCATACCAAGTCACTTCTCAGCTCACAACTATTTATCCAAATGCTAACGGAACAAAATGTTTTTACTACATAGTGTTGTATGCTGCTGCTGTTGTGAATCAGTTTGGTACAACCGATGTAAGCACCACATCTTGCATACTAGGCCTGAGGCAACCCTCTAGTGGGGTAATAGAAGAAGGGTCAAGTAATACAGAAGAAGTGTTGAAATGGGGTTTTACTTTGTTGGGTATTGTTATTGGTGTTGTGCTTGCTTTGTTGATGATAGTTGTGTACAAAAAGTGGGATAAGAGAAGGAAGGAACATGTGTATCACAGGGAGATTGAGAACAAGGTGAGGGCTAGTGTTTTGCCTAATGCTTGTGCTAAATGGTTTCATGTATCAGAGCTTAAGCGTGCCACAAACAAATTTTCGCCGAGGAATGTGGTTGGTCAAGGTGGTGATGGGGTTGTGTACAAAGGGATTCTTTCAGATGGTGCTGTGGTTGCTGTTAAGGAGATTTTTGATTTGGAAGCTAAAGGGGATGGAGATTTCTGCAATGAGGTGGAGATCATAAGCAAGATCAAGCACAGGAATCTTCTTGCTCTTCGGGGTTGTTGCGTTGCTAGTGATAATTTGAATGGTAAGAGGAGGTTTTTGGTTTATGATTTCATGCCTAATGGTAGTCTTAGTGATCAATTGTGTTTTGATGGTGCTAATAGGCTAACTTGGCCTCAGAGAAAGAACATAATCCTTGGTGTGGCTAGGGGGCTTGCTTATTTGCACTATGAAATCGAACCCCCCATTTATCATCGTGATGTTAAAGCTACCAACATACTTTTGGATTCCAAAATGAATGCAAAATTGGCAGATTTTGGGTTGGCCAAGCAAGGTAGTGAGGATCAATCTCATCTCACTACAAAGGTCGCTGGCACATATGGTTATGTGGCACCAGAGTATGCTCTATATGGGCAACTAACTGAGAAAAGTGATGTGTATAGTTTCGGTATTGTGATTCTTGAAATCATGAGTGGAAGAAAAGTGCTTGATGCTTTGCATTCATCTGCGGATTCAATCACGGATTGGGTATGGACACTTGTGGAATCTGGAAAGATGGGGGAAATTTTTTATGAGTCAATAAGGGAAGGGCCGGTAAAAGTTATGGAAAGGTTTGTTCTTGTTGGAATGCTATGTGCTCATGGGGTGGTGACTTTAAGGCCTACTGTTGTTGAGGCCCTTAAGATGTTAGAGGGTGACATTGAAATTCCTGAATTACCTGAGAGGCCAGTGCCACTAGGTCATGTGTCATTTCAATCTTCTCTTTTGCATGGTCTACACAAAAGTGGTTGAACATGTTAGCCACTTGTTTTTATGTAAGTATAGGCAAAATATGAATACATGTTTCGTGTGTTTTAGAATTAGGTAGCATTGATACAATTGTAAAGTTCAAAAGAAAAAATTAATTTTAAAGGAGGAAACAAATAGATTTTTAAGTTTACCTCCAAGCTAGTTCATGTAGATAGTAGGTAAATAGACTTTTTATTGGGAAGATCATCGCAAGGATTGGCCTTGTAGGTGTCTTCATAAGGATCAATTTCGAGTTTTAATGTTGGTTTCAAACATTTCTTAATTTTTTTATTTGATAAAGTAAAATGATCAACTCTATTACATAAATATGAACACATCATATCTCAAAAAAGGCAACACTTTCGATTTCTTGTTTGAGCCGTTAGGATCCATCTCTACTTGCGTCACTGAGATTCTGGCATTTTGTCTTAAAAAATTAGCATTAGTATGATTCAAAGAAGGATCTTTATCACCTTTCCTGGTGTTTATGGAGGAATTTTGTTTGAGTAATCAAAGATATTTTCAATTGAGTTTTATTTTTATTAAACTAGCAGTGTTTTAATTTTTAACTTAAGAGAAATATGAGATTATTTCAAAGATACACCACTTTGGTCTTTATGTTATCTTGTTGAATTAAGTTATTCGAAATGATGATTTCAATCAAGATCAAATTTATATTCAAATCAATAAATATGCTAATTTGTAATTGTAACATCAATCAAAAAGCAATTGGAGACAAAATTTAGTCCAATGAGTAAATCAAAGCATTCAGAAAATCATATATAAAGTTAAAATATTTTGAGAAGTATAAATAAAGGGCTGATTTGTTTAAACTTATTTTTTAAAAAAATAAGTGTTTTTTAAATTCTTTTTAATAAGTAGATATGATTTGTTTATCAAAATAAGCAGAAAAATAACTTCTTTTAACCATAAACAATTTAAACAAACACACTAAGAAAATATAGAAAGTTACTTATTTTTATTAAAATAAGAGTTTTTTCAAAAAAAAAAAAGTTTAAACAAACTTACTATAATTGTTTATGAAATCAGAAAGCTAATTACTAATATCATCAAAAGTAAGGATTTCGTTGATTGTGAAATTGAATCACAAATATGAATTTAAAATAAAATGCAATGTTGAATCAATAAAAAAAGAAATATACAAAATCTAAAATAAGTGAAAAGTAAAGTGCTCCAAATATAAAATTGTTGAAACTAAAGAGTAAAGTTTAGAGAAGAAATGGTGAATGTAAAGAGGTTAAAATTTGGAGAAGAAAGTTAAAATTTGGAGAAGAAACATAGGAGTAGAGAATTGTATAAAAATAAATTAATAAATAAAACCCATTGACAGTAATATAAATTGCATTGAAGTATGAGTTTGAATGTACACCTTGTTCTTAAGATTGGTAGTCATTTTCCAAGTGTGGTGTGTTGGTCTAACATGTGCCATCTTTGTAACCATGGAAAAACATATACCATAATGTTTATTTATAGTTTCATCGACTCAACGACCAAACTACAAGATTTACACACATGTATAACTTATTCTAATAGACTAACTAAGATATTATCATATGTCTTCTATTATTTCTTTCAAAAAAATAGTTGATAACTAATTCTTTCACTTCTTCTATATGGAAACTAATGATAATGTCTTCTATTACACGCTTGAGAGTTTCATATTTTCATTATGAATTCGTTGTTATCATTGAATGCTTTATTTCTTCTAAAATTCTTCCATAAGTTGAATTCATCAAACACTTAAATTTTTCTAAATATTTCACCAAGTAACTCTCTTTGTCGACCTCCACATTTCGATTACTCAATCGAAATAGACATTATGCTTCCAACTCCTGATTAATCATACAATCAGATGGTCCAAATTTTCCAAACAACACATAGATCTGAAAGTAATATCAATACTTAATTATAACATCAACCTTCTTTAAGTCACTTTCAATTTACTCATAATGTGCACATCTTTGATTCACCAATCGAAAGCAACATTTGCACATGACAAATTGAATCAAACCCATTTTATATTTAGAAAAATTTACTCACCCCAAATACTTGGTGAAGTTGGAAATTCTGTTACTATACAAGTTGCAATGACCTTAACAAGAAGTGCTTTGAATTAGTAGCTTGAATTCATTGATGAGTTAAAGGTCGAATATAAAGACCAAGGTTACAAGAAAAATGCAACAAACTTGCCCCATCAGAGTGCAAAGCAGTTAGCTATTTTATAGGAACAAATTTAAATACAAAATAACAAATCAATCTCTAAATAACAAATTTCTGTAACAAACTGATCTTATCCTAATACTCCCCCTCAAGTTGGAGCATGGAGGGAGGAGATGCCTAACTTGGTAACCAGAAAATCAAATTGTTTGGAGCCAAGAGCCTTTGTCAAAATATCAGTAGGTTGAGAATTTGCTGAATATGCTGTGTGGAGATAATATTTATTTATAACATGCTCATGAACAAAATGACAATCCAATTCGATGTGCTTTGTACGCTCATGAAAAACTGGACTGAAAGAAATATGGATGGCTGACTTGCTGTCCCAGAAGAGTTTCATGGGTACTTTATGGGAGAGACCAAGAGAGTTAAGGAGCAATTTGATCCAAATGAGCTCGAAAGCGACTGTTGCTATAGCCCAATATTCTGCTTCAACTGAAGAACACGAAATGGTGTTTTGCTTCTTGGTTTTCCAAGAAAGGGGGTAATGCCCAAGAGTGACGAAGTACCTAGTGACAGATTTTCATGTAATTGGGCAACTAGCCCAATCCGAATCACAGTAGTCTCGAATAAGAAGGTCAGAGTCAAATCGAAGTAGAAGACCTTGGCCGAGATTGGTCTTAATATATCGAAGCACTTAAATTGTGGCATCATAGTGAAGTTGCATGGGATTCTACAAAAATTTAGATAGTGTGTGAACTGCATAACTCATTTATGGACGAGTAATAGTAAGATAGATCAAACGTTTGAAGATGCGAAGATATCGTGAAGACATGGTGGAAGAAGAAAGAAAAAAAAAAGGCTTGTGGGTCGTCAAGCTCTTGATACCATAACAAGAAGTGCTTTGAATTAGTAGCTTGAATTAATTGATGAGTTAAAGGTCGAATATAAAGACCAAGGTTACAACAAAAATTCAACAAACTTGCCTATAAGTTTTTCATGAGCTCATTTCGGTGTACTTGTACACTCATGAAAAACTGGATTGGAAGCAATATGGATGGCTGACTTGAAAACAATAGGAATACCCATAATAACCAAGAGGGGGGGTGAATTGGTTACTACTTGACCTTTTAAAAATTTATTTATAAAATCAGAGTTAAAGGATCTTAATCACTTTTAAACCAAGAATGCTTCTAATCAATCAAATCACTCAGCTCAAGAAATCAATTGCTCAAAACAGGACTTGTTGAGTAATGATAATAAAACCAAGAACAAATGAACAAGATAACTAGTAGAAATTAAGGAATAGAAAATCAACACAAGAATATAACTGGTTCACTTCTCAAGAGAAGCTACATCCAGTTTCTTCTAATCAACACTAAATTAAAGTTCCACTATTATAAATTTCAGTTCTTACAAGCTTTACAACAATCTCTCTTTATCAACCCTAGATAAATAATAGAAATCTAAAACCCTATTAGACTCCTATTAATCAAGAACCAGAGAACACTACTCTGTCCTTCACTAGAGAACTCTACTCTAGCACAAGCTTCAAAGAACTCTTTACAATAGCTTCAAATAACCAAAATTACAAAAACAAGTTTACAACCAGAGATAATGGAGAGAAACAACCTGATAATCCAATGAATATGAATGCATGTGGTTTACCAATCAGAGTTGAATTGTAGAAAAAGAATTTTAGAACATGCTCTCCAAAACTTCTTTGAGAACTCTTGCCCAAGAAATCATTCAATACTCATGAAGATTAAAGAGTAGGACATGAACTTATTTAAGTCAGAAAATCACTTTCTAACTTTGTGAAGACTTGTGTGTATTCAGAAAATTCGAAGTATTCAAGTTAAGTTTCAAGACAAGCCTTTATCCTATTTATAACAGCTATTTTGTAACAGACTGTAATCGATTACAACGCGCCACATAATTGATTAAAATGACTTATGTAATCGATTAAGTTGTCACTTAATCGATTAAAGTGTTCAAAGCTTCATTCTGGGTTTTACAACGAATATAATAATCGATTAATCCGAGTTGTAATCGATTAAAGCAGCAAAGTATTGTTTTCTTTTTGGCTTAAGTAATCGATTACAATGAATGGTAATCGATTAAAGCAGCACATCATGTTTTCTTTTTGGCTTATGTAATCGATTACAATGAATTATAATCAATTAAAGCAGCACAACATGTTTTTCTAAATAAGCCTATGTAATCGATTACGATTAATGGTAATCAATTAAAGCAACAATGCATAACTTTCATTTTACACTATGTAATCGATTACAAGAGTCATGTAATCGATTAATTTTTTTTCTTCAAAGCTTTTCCAGATTTAAAACGAAGCAAATAATCGATTAAACCGTTGTATAATCGATTAAAACAATAAGATTACATTTTTCATAAATATTAATCATTACTTATTGATTTCTCTTAAAAACATGAATAGCTTTGATACTTTTAAATGCAAAACATGTGGGCATGTTAATGATTATATGTATGTAATGCAAGGGTCAAAAGATTGTTTCTCTCATACACTTAATTTTGAATTACAATCTTCAAGGCATGTGAAAAAGTTCAAAACTTCCTTCTGAGGCACAAGCTTCATCTTCTTGTTGCTCCCCCTATATCCAACATGACTTGCTGCCACATAAGAGTTGCATGGGTACTTTATGGGAGAGACCAGGAGAGCTAAGGAGTGATTTGATCCAAATGAGCTCGGAAGCGACTGCTGCCATATCTCGATATTATGCTTCAGCTGAAGAGTGAGAAATGGTGTTTTGCTTCTTTGTTTTCCAAGAAATGGGGGAATGCCCAAGAGTGAAGAAGTACCCAGTGACAAATTTTTGTGTAATTGGGCAACTAGCCCAATTCGAATCACAGTAGACTCGAATAAGAAGGTTAGAGTCAGATCGAAGAAGACCTTGGCCAGGATTGGTCTTAATACACCGAAGCACTCAAATTGTGGCATCATCATAGTGAAGTTGCATGGGATTCTGCAAAAATTGGGATAGTGTGTGAATCGCATAGCTCAATTATGGACGAGTAATAATAAGATAGATCAAACGTCCGACGATGCGACGATATCATGAAGACATGGTGGAACTTGAATTCATTGATGAGTTAAAGGTCGAATATAAAGACCAATGTTACAACATAAACACAACAAACTTTGTCATATCATAGTGCAAAGCAGTTAGCTAATTTATAGGAACAAATTTAAATACAAAATAACAAACCAATATCTAAATAACAAATTTCTATAACAAATTAATCTTATCTTAATAAACTGATTTGATTCTAATAGATCTATTTCAATTGTGTGTCCTCCTTAACCAATACGATAATTTAGTAATTTAGTTTGTCTTAATTGTGATAACAAAGTTTTGTTAGAACTTGGTGAAGTTGAAGAAAGGTTTCACAATCACTACATAAAAGTTATTGTGCTATCTATTCTGTTGGTAAGCACTGCCGCTTTCGTAGACTGTTTGATAATTCTTAATTACATGATATATATGATTTTTTGTAACAATAATTTATAATCCTAAAAAATTAAACTTAAATATATTTTTAGTTTATGTAATTTAATATTTTTTTTCTTTCAAAATTATTTTTTTTAGAAAATGTTATTTAAAATAGGACTAAAAACAAAACAAAAAAGCATAATTGTAAGGATTATACAAAAAATAATTTTAAAAAGACAAAAAATAAAAAATATTAAATTATAAAAACTAAAAATATATTTAAACCTAAAATTATATATTAAAGTTTATGCTATAGATAAAATACCACTATAATATATGGAAGCGGATCCTCTCCTGCAGTCAGCGTCTCCAGCCCTCTCCAGCACCCTTTTAAACCCTTGGATTAATATGAACGGATGGGATTAAAAGCTATATTAAAGTCATATTCAAAAGGCAAATAGCCAAAGTATTATTATAGCGTTTTTTTTTTTTTTTAAAATACGGTAGCTTGGACTACTTCACTAATAGTATTTTAGATTATTCATTAATATATGCTTAAATTTTATAATAAATAGATGCTTTTAAATATATAAATTATATTATAATTAAATTTAAATAAATAAATATTTTTAAACATATAAATTATATTTTAAATTTATGATATTGTAATACAATATTATTTCTATTTATTGAAAAATTATTTAAATTTCAATTAGAAATAAAGACAAGAAAGATAAATTAAAAGAAATAATTTGTTAAGAAAATGTTTTCATACAATAAGAAATCCTTAAAACTCTTTCATTCAATAATAGTTCC
>PYAF01000017.1:543198-564799 GCA_007407185.1 Glycine tomentella
GAAACTCAAGGAAATGGAGGTTTTCTCACAATTTTCACACCTAAGGCTGGATTTTGGCTTCTATGTGATTCAAATCAAGTTTAGAAGTGATTAGGAGGTGTTTTATGGCTTTAGGATGAAGATATGAAGCTTCTAAGGTGCTCTAATGGCTGCCTGGGGTCAAGGAGGAAGAGGAACAGTGGTTTCTTCAGAAAATTCGTGATTTGGCCTTTTATAGGTGGCCTAACCGACATGCCGCGCCCTTGGCGCCACTTTGGCTCTCTTGGCGCCAGTTTTCAGTGCATTTGGCGCCCTTGGCGCCATCCTGGCGCTCCTGGCGCCAAAATACAGTGTATCTGGCGCCCTTGGCACCATCCTGGCACTCCTGGCGCCAAAATCCAGTGTATCTGGCGCCCTTGGCGCCATCCTGGCGCTCCTAGCGCCAAAATCCAGCATCTGTGGCGCTCCTGGCGCCACTCTGGCGCTAATGGCGCCAAAAAACGCGAAAAATGACTTTCTACTATAGTGCCACGCTATCAATGCCAGATCCCGTATAGTTACTTTTTACTACAGTAACTGCTACAGTAACTGCTACAGTAATTATTTTTTTTATTATTATTATTATTATTTTTAATCATGGTTATTATAAAATCAATATTTTAATAAATTCTCCAATTACCACCTATTTTTATAAAGACCCGTATAGTTACTTTTTTTATAAAATACTTTAACCGATATACCATATCAAATAAACCTTTTTAACAAATTTAGTCCATATTCACAATATTAGAGAAGTTTTGATGAAGGAAAAAAAATAAAGAAAGTAATTAGGCTAAAACAAAATCAACCAAGAAAATAGAAACTAAGAAAATTGTTCACCTTTGTTGCTACAAATCACTATAAATCATGAAAAAAATATGAAGAAGTTGTAGTCACAATGGCCGGTAAAGGTATCTTTAGTGAGGGTTGTGATGTTGTATGGTTAACGAAGAAATAAAAAATATTTAACGAGTTTATTTTTAGAAGAGAGAGAAAAGAAATTGAGTGAATGAAGAAGGTAAGAGAAGAGAGAAAATGGTGAAAAGACAGAGAACATCAGAGAAGAAGAACGTTTAGAGTTGATAAAATAGAGAAGATGATAAGAAAGATATTTGAATACACATAACTCTTAAAAATGTAGTTAAGACAACATATCATGTAGACTGAAAATATATTTAAAAACCTACAAGATCTAGCATAGTTTATTAATGACAAAATGGATGTGCAACAAAAATTAGAGAAATAAAGAAGTGAAGTTCAATAATATTTTTTTATTCTTGTGCAATTGATCCACTTAAAGTTTTATCTTTGGTCATGCCTGTGCAAACATGCCAATAATTAGATCCAGCCAATTGAGGTGAGAACTAATAACATTGAGAAATATGAAAGGCTCAAAGGAAAAAATTGTGAAAATCATAACATAAAATGAAAGAAGACCACTGCACTCTAGACAATTGTCAAGTAAATTAATAAGAGAAAGAAAGAAATGAAGTTCAATAATAATTTCTTCTTCTTGTGATAATACACCTCTATTGAAATCAGGACTTAAATAATGGATCCACTTAAGACTCTATCTCTTGTTATGCTTGTGCAAATCTGTCAATAATTAGACTAAGTCAATTGAGAAGAGAACCAACAATATTGAGAAATATGAAAGACCCAAAGTAGGAGATTGTGAAAATCATAACATAAAATGAAAGGAAATCACTACACTTTTCTAGACAATTGTTAAGTAAATAAGAGAGGAATTACTCTATCATCAGTGGTTTATAGTCTTTTCGAAAGGAAAAATTAACATAATATTGAGATTTTGTATTTTTGTAGCTGGCTAGTACGATATGCTGCAAACACAGGTAATACCACTGACTATACGTTAAATAGATAACGTGTGAGAGAGATGAAAGAAATAATATAATGAGTATTTAAGATTTAAAGGAAAATATTAATTTACTTATCAAAAAGGAGTGCAATTAGTAAGTTTTAATTTGGAAATATTGGAGTATACTTATAAAAAGAGTGTGCAATTAACAAGTTTTAATTTGGTAATATTGGAGTGCACTTATTAAAAAGGGTGTACAATTAGTGAATTTAAAATTTTTCTACCAAGCACATCTCGACTAAAAAAAGAGAGGAGATGTTCAATATATAGACAAATGCCTCCTGTTTGGATTTTGAATGGGTTTGCATGAGTGAGTACACTGACGCCAATTGAAGATAATTTTGGTGCAACAATACACTAGCAAATAATTGGGGGGGGGGGTGTAATAGAATGTTTCTTTTACGAAATGATGATTTTTCCAACTACTTTTACAAGAAGTTATACCAACTAAAATAAGACTTTTTTTTTTATAACCAATCATTAATAATTGTAAATCTATCATATTCTATTATCTAAATAATAAAGGAATGTACTGCTAAAATGACATCATTACCTATCTTCAATTTGTGACAACATTCATATTTTATTGTAACAAAATCTGAATAGGCCCCAATACTCACTTCAAATAACGTGTTGTTGATTGCTGGCCTTTTTTAAAAAACAAAAAGAATCAGAATTTCACTCTGAAGATTAATTGCATTTCTTAACCACATGTTTTGAAATAAAAAACTGAACAAAAATAAATGCTTACCTATTTAATATTTTTTAAAAATGGAAAATAAATTATTATTAATTTGGTTAATATCATAAGGCAACTTAATTTATTGCTATTTATTTGGTTAATTAAATGATTTTTTTAGAATTTTAATATGTAGATTAATTTAAATGGTGAAATATGCTAAAATAATTTTCGCATAAGGTGATTATTTAAAAAATATATGTTAAAATTATAATATCACTCATCTATAATAATATATAAAGGGGATATCTCCTTTTAGTGTACACATTTCATTTGACTTTTGTAGGAGATGAAGTTACTTTCACATTTTCTCTCACACAATTTTTTAATTATAATATATTTTTTCCTTTTGTACAAAACAATGTCGGAGTCTAGGGTACGCTACTAAAACATGTTGCGTTGCATACGAAAGAAATAGTTGTCATTAGATCGAAATCATGAGATCGATTCCGAAACGGGAAACTGGTTTGCAACCGTGTGTGATTTTTCTTTTTTCCTTTATTTACCCTTGTTGTGAGTTCAACATTCCCGTGTTGCGCGTTTAGCATTTTCGTTTTTAATTTTTTTGTTGTTTGTGTGTGTCAGTCAATGTCATAATGTGTGTGTCAGTCAATGTCATAATTATATTAAGGCAGCGCTATTGTAGTGAATGTTAGTCCCTACGTAAGAGTGATGGAAGTAACTTTGTAAAACAAAATTACATGGAGTTTTAGGCTGGTAGTGCATATATATGACCAAGAAATAATATATTGAGTAGTAAGACATTAACATGTGTTAAAATGATCATTATATAATACACAAAATAATTTAAAAAATAATACATAATGTTTATTTTCCATTTTTATGAAATGATATTATTATTTATATAGTTTTATTATGAAAATAATACGTTGTTTTAAAAATTTAAATAGTTTTATGTTTATGAAATATTAAATTCTTTAAACAGTATTGCTGGGTAGTATGGATTAGGAAGAATTTGATCATGTATTTTAATACATTTAATGTGTAAGTGTATTAGATGACATAGTTTTGAATAAAAAAAATTATGTGGTTAGATTTGTGTATTTGTTTAATATTGTTTATGTTATTTGAAGAGTTTATGTTTATGGTTTTAGATTTAAGAAAATAGTTTATTTGATTTAAAATATTTTAAAAGATTAAAAATTATTAAAAAAGTGAAAAAAATATAATTTTTTAGAAAATGCTGAATAATTATTCTTAATAAATTGAAAGTAAATTGAAAATGGAAAAAAAAAAAGATAAAATAATAACATATATGTGAAACAATAATTATTGAAGTTAAGTAATTATAACATGTATGTTTTTTGACATTTGTAAGTAACAGAAGTTAAATTGTTACATTTTTTGAATTTTGATATGATGTCTTTGTATTTAATTTTTTTGCTGACAACTTAGTTGAATTACCGGTATTTTTTGCCTAAAATTTGTTTTGTTTATTGTTTCCCACTAACTTTTTGTGCAGAATCACACGTCTCACCCCGAAAAGCTTTGTTTTAGTTTTTAAAAAATACTTGGATGACATATGGCATTTATAGATTGCCATGGAAAACGTCATTTTATCAAATTCAACTAGTCATTGGATAAGCCATTAATTGTTGACGGATGGACTGCAATAAGAGAGTACTAAGGTCTTCAAGAAGATCATCACATCACATTAACCCTCTATGGCCAATCTTTGTTTTTCATAACTTTACAAAAGCCATTCTATGCCACAATCATTTCCACATTGGCACTCTCTGTACAAATCAAACCCTAACTTCGTTATCTTCTGTATAGTCTTGAACGAACACAAAGTGAGTAATAGTTATTTGGTAAGGTTTTACTGACTACATACTATAACATTGTTTTTTCAATGATTTGCATCCATAAATCAAATTGTAACAATCCACAGCGTGTATTGCAGGATCTGCCAAGTACCATGTATCACTTGTTAAATGAGGCAGCAACAAACCAAAGCATGCAAAATTGTTTTCAACCATTACCGCAAACATGCTAAAATCGACGTCGGATGAAAATCATTTGCAAGGGAAAACAATTTCAAACCGCACGTGAATTTTGTGATCGAGTTCCCTAATCCCACTAACAACCATGTGCTTTGGTACATCGATTAAAGACAACTTATGTGTTAACTCTACAAAGAGTAACCATATCTTTGTAACTGTTGTAAGAACCTGTTTTGTCTCTCTTTTTATAACGCTTGACTATTATACATTAGACATTACAAATTTTTCTTGTAATTAGTTTTCTTACACAAAATACTGTTTATATTGCACGGGTACAATAAGTAGTATATAATTAAAAGAAGGTTGTCTTTTGGCAAGGGTGACTCCCTTATTAAAACTTCAGATTTGCTAATTGCACCCCCCCTTAATTAAGTTTCTTCCATTGTCACTCCATTATTGAAACTTTAGATTTACTAATTGTACTCCCGTAATTAAGTTGACTACATTTTTTGAAACTAAAACTTACTAACTGCACCCCTTTTATTGTAAGTGCATTGCAATATTTATTATTTAAATGTAATATGTCCAATTTTTCCTTTTGAATGTCATATGCCCATTATATCGTTTCTTTGATCAGTGTTTGTTAATGTTGTTGGTTGTCACCTTTTGTGGCTGAGTTGATTGATATGGGTTTTAGATATTTGAAATATAAATGTAAATATTGAACCAATAATAACAATATATTTTAAAAAAAAAATATGTTTGACAATACTAAATCTATTTCTTTTTATTGTAATTGAGTGATAAAATCACATAATAGAGTTGAGTGATAAATTTATTATTAGTTTTTGTTGGGTAATTACCTAGTTAGTTACTTTATGTCACTAGTAATTAATTTAAATAAAAAAATTGTTTTGTCAACATAATATTGTCTTTTTAAATAAGATTGGGTGTTTCGACTACCATTATTATTGTGGTCTTTGGTTCATTGGAACTTCAGGTTAGGGGTATTAATTAAAGCAAAACTTCATTTAAGTAAAACAAATATTATAAAACTGTGTAATGTCTAATATTTAGTAATCAAGTGTTTGATTTACATTTAAATTTTAATTATGAATAACCAAATATAGTAAGACTTCATAATGTGAAATATATAATATTCAAAAGCTCTAAGATAAGTTGATTATTTTAGTTACAAAACATATCATTATCATATAGAATGTAGTTAACAAAAAAGAAATAAAGCTAGAGTGCATACTTTGGTTTCGTTAAATTGAGAAAGTTGAAATTAACCCATGTACCAAAGCACAATGTTGTTTGTTGGATCAGGAAACTCCATGACAAATTCGAAGTTTTATGTTATTGTTATTAACCCATTATTTTATATGATAAAAATTTAAAAACAAATAATGTATTTAATAAAAACAAATATGGTTGATTGTTTGATATGTAAGTATATAAATACTTTTATTAAAAAAAATTCCTCGTAACTGTTCACCCATGATTGTCTAAAGAATAATTATTTTCTATAAATGATAATTATAGTTTCTATCATCAAAAAATGAAATTAAAACTAATTTACATTATGATATAGTGAGTAAGTAATTTAAAATTTTCTTGTAACAAAAATATTTTTATAAATTTAATTTAATTTTTATCTCTATCATAACTACAAATATTTTTATTTATGATATTATTGATAAAGTAATTTAAATTAATTAACTTTAGTTATCCTATAACAAAGAATCAAATTATTTTTTTTAATAAATATATTAACTAAGGTTATTATGCTAGTTATCGTAAGAATTGAATTAAATAAAAACATTAAAAATCCAAAATCTTGATTAAATTTAAATAATGAAACTATAATTTTTATTTATTTATTTTAAATGTCACCACTTTAGTTTACTGTTATTTATACATTATTTTATATGATGAAAATTTAAAAACAAATAATATATTTAATAAAAAATAAATATTGTTCATTGTTTCATATGTAACTATGTTAAATACTTTTTTTTAAAAAAAAATTCCTCGTAACGGTTCACCCATGATGGGTTAGAGAATAATTATTTTCCATAAATGATAATTATAGTTTCTATCATAAAAAAATGAAATTTGAAACAAAGGAAGTGTAGGATAGTAAACTAAAGAAGAGAAGAAAGAAGAGAGAGTCTGACACTGGAAAGATGCTTTCAATCCGAATTTGAAATTTGAAATTTGAAAGACTCTGGAATGGCGCTTGTTTTGTGAGCTGAAAAAAATACAAATGTTGCATTTTGAAATTTGAATAAGCTTCACTGCCGGTTCTTTGTGTACTGAGTGCGTGTGAAGGTGAGGAAGAAAAATTGAGAAAAGCTAAGGATGAAGGAGAGGTTGACAGCTCAGATTTTGGAGTTGAGGGACGCTGTGAGAGTGACACGTGGCACACACAATGTTCTTTTTATTATAGGATAAGGATAGGAGATAGGATATAGGATAATAGAAGGAAGCAGTTTAACACACTCAACGATATGGGTTTTATGATTTTTAAACAAAAATTTAAAATTGTTTAAATGATTACAATTTTGTTTTCTGTAAATGTTTTGTAAACTACTTTGTTAATTTGATAAAAGTAATTACGTGTCATTATTATCCAAATAGAGTTGACATAGTTTTTTATTACTAATTTATCTTGGGTAATGTAATGTACGGGAACACGAGCCGCACTTTTTCATTAGTCATACGTCCCATTTATTGAAAGACCCTAGGGGGCGAATGGAAGTCCGTAGGTTATCATGCTTGCTTTGGTGTTAACTTTTGCGTGCTCATTTCTTTTTTTTTTAATTATATTAATAATTAAATAATATTTCCGTCTTTGAAATTAGTGCCTTTATTGTACTGTTTTTAGGTTTTATTGTAACTTGTTCCTGCATAAAAGTCGATCGTTCACCTAACCTCAATCCATATTATAGTTGATTCAAAATGAAAGAGTTGTTGTTGTGATATTTTCTATATTGGCCAACTTCATCCATGAATGCAACCAGGTATGTCGAAGAATGGACATAATAAAGTGCATGTCGTTTTCGCCGGACGAAAACCAGGAATTTACTTCAGCTACAACGAAGCTTTTGAGCAGGTAAACCACTTCAGTGGAAGCTTTCACGGTACTTATGATTGTTACCATGAAGTCGAAGAGGCTTATGTGGAGTACTGCTTTTTTCATGGCTTGGACCCTGGGTTTGTAGGAGCCCACCTATACGCCAATGTAAATCTCTCTGAAAACAGAGAATGGATTGGTGAGTTTTGCATACATAGGGTAGTCTTCCTTTGAATTTGTAACACACGTTTTGTTTAATTATTTAGTTTTCTTTTTGTAATATAATGTTTGACCCTGGTTGTCGTTGTTCATTGCCCTGCCGTTGAGGTTCGTTAATCAGCGACTACAGTGCTGACAATGTATGTCACCAACGCGGTATGTCGATTGATGCAGGCCCCATTGCTGTGGTGATCAGCCTCTCCTACGACGTGTCTGTGGTCAAGGTTCTTTGGGAGTCATGTCTAATATTTTTGTGGAACTGGGTTTTCTTTTGGATATGGATTTAGTTATTTTCTGCATTTGGATTTTATTGATGTGGTCAATGGTTTTATTCTTAACAATAAAAGTGGTTGTTTATGTTGTTGTTTATGTACAGCGAAGGATTCTTGAAACCAATATGTGGATACTTCGTCTGAGGTGTTTATTTTGCAAGAGTGCATGGAAAAACTCCTAAAGAAACTATGTTTCATTCTGAAAGTTGGACAACTCGTATTTTCCTTACACGAGGTGGATACTGTGAATGGCGTTCAATATTGTAGGTATTGTCCTTCTGTGGACATTGGGACATTGGGAGACCCCATTGTTTCGTCAACAAGTTTGCGAAACATGATTATGCGGCCAGAGAAGATGTTGTCTTGTTGTTGGCTGAAGAACTGTGCAATCGAACAGGAAAAGAAATAAGGGACTTGAACTTCTACAATGTTCAGAATCTTGAGACGAAAGTCGAGGCCTTGAAGGATGACAACGTGAAACTTACAATGCATTTGACAATTCTGAAGGAGTCAAAGAAGTACAACTCCCGTGGCAAACATTCCGTCTAATGTCCATTGTCATTGGTAAGGACCTATTGTGGTCTATTGATGGTTGCCTGTTCATTTTGTTTCCGAAATAGGTTCTTCAAGTATGCTAGCATTTGCTTTGCGTTAACTTTTTATTTGTCCTTCGTGTTTGGGCTTTGTTCCAGTTGGAAAATAGCCATGGATATTTGTCAATGGAATTTTGTTCAAATACAATGTTATGTATCTATGTATGTATATATTAAGCGTAGAGTACCATAAAAAATTACTAACCAAATATATTATATACGATTATTAACAATTGGCAAAAAAACATGGGCAAAATATTGTTGTCATTGTCCTCTCTACATTAACAGTGTTTTGTGTGATGGGAGGAAACTTTTAAATTCGCTAATTGCACCCCCCTTTTTCATAAGTGGTCTCCAATATTCCCAAATACAATGTTGCTAATTGCACACTTTTTTTTATAAGTGTATTGCAATATTGTACTCCAATATTGACAGATTCAAGCTTAGTGCACCCTTTTTTCATAACAAAATTAATATTTTCTTTTAAATATTATAAAGTCATTATAGGTAGAAATCTGTAACAATATAATTAACATTTAATATAAGACACTGCAATATGTTATTGACACAACATAATACAAACAGTATCAATAGTGATACAAACAAACATTGATAAAATCAATGTATATTTTAAACTTTAACACAACATATTATTAAAATATTTTATTTAGTTTTTTCCATTCCAAATATATTATATCAACATTCATAATTGTAATGAAATGTCAACCGAAAAAATATAGTGGTTACAGGACATGCAATTATTTTATGTTTTTGGTCAAACCAGGTAACATCGTACCATACTATATTACATGGAAAAATGAAAATGATGCTCCGTAATTGGTGGTCTGAACAGATATAGTACAAGCAATTTGTAGGTTGTCATAATGGCATTAAACATACACTATTTAATATTGATTCATACAAGTCCAATAATGGACATGTACGTATGTAAATTTTTTAAAGGTTGCATGAAATGCAAGCATATCACCAAATACCTTGTATTTCATTAAACTCTCACTATGACATCAAAACGCATATTTGGCGAAGTATCAAATTGTTACACAAGACAAAATATATGTGGAAACTCATGTAATTAATATATTATTTGATGTAAATATACAAACCCTCTGTAATCACTGATTTGTGTTTATAACATTCATGAATTTCATTTGAATGGTAGCGAAACAATGATTTTTTGAAAGCATTCCATGAACAAAATTGGTTTTTCTAATGAATGTAGACAAATAATTATTAACCAAAAATCATTTTTGTAATATAAAGGTAGAAATGTTAAATACATTTTTCCATAAGTTGGCAAAATATTATATATGTTCCACATTAAAAAGGTCACGTTAAATAATTATCGTTATCAACTTTATTTTCATTTTTAAAGCTAGCAGTGGTATACACTTGGAAACATATATATTTGAATGCACATTAAACCGTGATAAAACAGCAGTTAATGTGAAATATAAGCATTCATCACGCGCAAATACAAAACTTGGTAAATATCCATTAAACAATGTGACGATGATAAAAAAGTGCTTCATACCAAAACATATAATGAAGTATTGTCTACGGTTTGGGTTTGTTAAAATGAAAATTTTTTTTCAACAGGTGTACCAAAGAATAATGTTCATGGTTGGATCCAGGAATTCCATTATAAATTCCAAATTTTTCTATAAATCGTTGTCCTTACCAAATTGCCTCCACCCAACTCCAAATTTTGCACTCTTCCTCCAATGATTCAAGACAACCTTGCATTGCGTTGTCTCGTCGAAGTATATGTGGGTGAACTCTATCGTCTCTTAAGAAGTAGCAAAAACTACTTGGCACATCCTAAAATAACAATAATTTCATTACTAGTTGGTCAATGGAAAACAATGATACAATTAAAGCAATTGTGGCAAATATGTCAAATGTTACAACTTACAACGCTACAAGAGGAGACCTTGTATTTGTTGAGGAAGAAGTGGAATATCGTAGAGGTTGGGTTCATTTTATACAACGAATGCCATTTTCGAAAAGCTTGCGGCTGAGAAGGAGTTTTGTAAACGGTGATTAAAAAGACAAACTGGCCAAAATGGGTCAAGGTAATCTTATGATTACCTTGTAGACTGTAATAGTCTCCTATGGCTGTCCATCCACCGCAAATTGCAGGATGTTGGAGGGATTTGTTATAGATTACCCGATGATGTTTGCCATCAGCGTCTATTAGATTCCACGTGTCGTCTAAATGATCTTTCCACCTTAGTGCAAAGCTTTTACTAGTCTCTGCATATGGCTACATGTTTATATAACACCCTTTAAAAACTGCAAGTTACAAAATTCTATCTGTAATGGTTTAAACAATGGTAAGACCTAACCTGGTCAGCAACATAAACTGTGTTAATAGAATCTGGAGATGTTACTTTAATATGCATCATCGTCATAGCCATGTCCTTGAGGCTCACTTCATGTTCATCCATTGGCACTAATTTGGTCATATAAAATAACAAATATTCATTGTCACAAGTGTACGTATAGTGTTCATTTTGAAATACACAAATGTGGAGAACATTAAACCAATATGTTGCTTTTTCTGATACCAAATAGACGACAATGAACTATATTTATGTATTGTTGAACACTTATGTAACTTAAAACATGCCATGAACAAACTGGGTAACTCATTGACTTATGGTGCGATCATGATTAAGGACGAAACTGACGAAGTTTATAGCAAGAGTCATACACGATGTGGTGCTGTAGAAGACACCAAAATAGTGGATTTAGAACCTTTATACCAACAATAAAGTAAACCAAAATGGACATTTTAAAATGATATCTACAATCTGTAAAATGACATACAACGTATGGTCATACGCCAAATAGATGAGATGAACAAACCAAAAAATGAAGTAGTTCCAATGTTTCAACAACGATTACCAGTAGTTTTGTGTAATGTATTGGGGATCAATGGAACCGTCGTGTTCTTAATACGATGGCGCTTCAAATAAGACCAATTGTCGGTTGAGTTTGTAGTGGAAATTTTATGTACAAAATACAAGCCTGATAAGGGAATGCATAAGAGCGGTCAAATAACAAAAAATTGATTCGAGAATAATGGGAAGTTGTACGAAAGTTGTCACGTACAACTAACTGGGCCATGTGTTGTGATGTTAACAGCCCAATAAAGCACAACACAAAAATTTTGGAAAAAAAATATAACCATAGTTGGGCCCGACAATATGAGATGTGAAATAATTAATGGAACGTTACAATAATGTATCAAAAATTATTGTTATTGTTGGAAAATGAATTGAAGACACCATAATATAATCAATATGAAATGATATATCGGTTTACGAAATCGAAAATGTTTTTCGTTTCGGATAATGCCAGTAATATGAAATGAATTACATTTTGGAGCACTAATTGGAAACCCAAACGAGTGGTTGGTTTTTAATTAGCGCTTAACTTATGAAATAATTATGACCCAATACACCGTGCATCGTTCACGTGACCATGGAAAACTTAATTGTGAATTGTCTAGTCAACTTCAGCCATCTGTGACGCCTTGGAAAGCGGGTTGGTTCAGTCATTTCAGTGACACATGGGAACACGTGTGGAGTTGGTGACTTAAATAGTCACTTTACATTAAACCATTCCATTTATTTTCACTTGCTATTATTGCTTTCGTAAATCGGGAAAGTAAATAATTACTTATAACGTATTGGTAGGTGCTAATTATTACGTTACTGGGCTCAACATTTTTTGGAAGTTGGGTCTGTAACGTCCAGCCACTTGCAGGATCAATGACTGTCCCCACATACCAACACAAGACTTTTTAGCGTGCTTCCCATCCCAGAATTGCTCCAAGTCAAGCACGCTTAACTGTGGAGTTTCTAAGTTATGGGCTTCCGAAAAGTAGATACACCTTAATGATATAGGTAGTACATATTATTTCCTTTAAGTTATCTTCAACTGTACAGTCTCATACCTGCACAGCCTCTGGATCCCTCTCGTTCGGGTGTGTATTCGATTCATTCATGTACCCCTCCTGCTGGAAGCCTGCCAGGAGCCGCTCCTTGTCCTTACCTCATTGCACTGGCGATCACTCCCCGCTCTTGTCAGCACCCGGGATGTTAAAGGGTCTCTGTCAATAACCATTAGGCTTAATTAGACGTGCATTTACTGGCCAGTGTGCATTTTTGAGCAACCATTATTATTATGATCTCTTACCCACCATGGACATTAGATCCGACAAATTAATCGACGTTCCAAGGTAAATTCGCTTGTTATACCTGACGTGGTTTTTATGAGGAACAAATTCGCTTGTTATATCTGACGTGGTTTTTATGAGGAACAAATTCGCTTGTTATACCTAACGTTCCACTGTAACAAAGTATTTTTTAACAGGCCCGACGACGTTGTTGAGGAACAAATTTCCAACATCAAATACAATGGAGACAAAGACCACACAGCTTCGGAGGAAAGTCATGCATTAAAGCTTCACTCCGTCGTTCATATTGTGATTTTTTAACAAGTCACTATGTTTATAAACTTGCTGCAACAATGTGTTAAATGTGGTTACTTTATTTTCAACAGGTTCATTTGTCAACTGAAGAAACATGTATTACAACTGCTAAGGGCAAGAACTTAACAGAGGTCTTTTACATCATCCAAAAACTGAAGTGCATAGAAGAAACAGTGAAGGTGATGTTTTCTATAAACATTTATGTAGACAATGTTCATGGTTGACAATGATATTTAGTAACCATTAAATGTGTATATGTACTTGTATTTGTTCGAGACATATGTTCAGAATAGACTTCATGTCCTAGAGGACAGTATTAAGGCCATTCTAAATGCCTTTTGCAATCTATCTCTCCATGATGCAATTGCTTCGCCAAAAAATATAGGAGACCATGTTCTCGTTTGTGGAAGCCACAATACCTCGCCTTTGGAAAAAATATCAACTCGGGAACACAAAATGCGATCGAAGGAACGACTTAATGAAAACGTTTGGTTGATCTGTTGGACATGGTTCTTCATCACATATGAAAAACATTGAAACCATTATTATCCCAGAAGATGAAGAGCCTCATGGGATACAAAAATGTTCAACTTTCATGACAAGGAAGATTTTGCGTGACTACAAAAAAATGGTGTTGAAACCACCAACAACTTCGTGCCAACAAAAGCCAATCGACACCCACACAGGGTTTGAAGAAAGGTGTAAGGAAAAACCTTTCATGAGCAACTATAACAAAGGTGTTCAGTTCAAGGTCAGTACCACATTAATGCCCAACTGCTCTAATGTTGGATTCTTGTTATTATTGAACTTTTATACTGTTATGACGTCCAAATGCAGGGAAAATAGCATGAAATCGACATTGGCATCTCGAAAGCAGTCAAACTCTCCTCATATCTCAGTTGGAAGAAACTTGAAAAAGATTAAGACTGACATTCAACCATTTATATAAAATGTTGATAAATTTAATATGAAAGACAACCCTAATCCAGACATGCATAACAAGGCAACTGTTGTGTTTGAAAGACCAAGACTGAAACCAAATGCAAACAAGGGTAACGGGGAACTAGTTCCCAAGGTAAGTTATCATACTTACGAAGTAAATGCTACTATTCGATAATACAACATTATTTTGTTCTAAACTGTGTGTTTTACATAGGTTATGTCTTGTGTGTTTAACCTAACTGCCGACATGAACCTCACTGTGTTAAAGGCACGTGTTTGTGCTTATATTTTCAGCCTGAAGCTAGACCCAGTGTATGTAACTTGTGTCGTCGTTAGTCATATATGTGTGAAAGCGCAATTATTGTTCTAACAGTAGGTTTTTAACTTTTTTTCACACTATAGTTTAAATGCATTGCCATAACAAAACCAATGGCAGCGAAATATTATTCCGGATTGAAAACAATTTTTGCACTTGAAGGCATTTCGAAAGTTTGTGTCCCAATAAAATAGTTGTGCATGAGGTACAATTGAATATCAGTGTCTGTTGATGTCTTAAATTTGTAGGTTGTGAATGCAAAGCTTTTTTTTTTGTTTGATGTGAGTGCAATCAACAATTACAGATTGTGTTGTTCATGGCCTTAAAAATCACGCACTCATAGTTGAATGGACTCAGTAAGATGGTGTGGTGTCTCTTTCCAGCTTTTGCTGTATGAATTTTGTATTCAATTCGGATTGAATGCTTTTCATTTAACAATTACATAGGTTAGCTAAACATTCTGATTTACAAATTAATTGCAACACACATATCAATGTGATGTACTTTCGGGTACTAGTGTCGAAAAAATACTGGACTATTATGGGAAAGATTTCATGCCGTCAAACTCATGTCTTAATCATGTAAGTAGTATATCGTTCAATTACTTAATTTGATGGTAATCTGATTTTTGGTTTAGATTTACATACCAATCTATGATCATATCAATCATTGTTATCTGGTCGTCAAATAATGTCATGTGTATTGGCTACTAAGTTTGACAGAAGAAATTATTTGGGGTGTAAAAGATATGGACCATTGGGCCATCGTGCAACCTTGGGGCATCCCAAACTGCGGATCTAGGTAACCAACCTCCAATCCACTTACTGAGGATTCAAAATTAGACAAATAATATGGCATTTGTGTGAAACTGATTATCTTTTCATACAATAAATTGTGTAATGAAGTGAAAATTCAACTTTATGGGTCCTTGAATGAATGCAAGAGTCATTCCTCTGTATATTGTACGGACTAGTAAGACATTTTCCTTGCCTATGGTATATTCAGTATTGTTATCATATGGTCATTAATTCGCAAACTATCATTTTCTGTATTGGCTTCATGAGAAACATGTGAGGATGAAAGTTGCGATGAAATTGCTACTTGGTCCACACAACAACAACAAGAACATCATCGTCAGCTCCGCACAGATGAATTGGAAAAATTTCCTAGTAGGGAATCATTGACAGCAACAATTCCAAACCCATTGCTTTTTGTGTTTCTCAATGATGTAGTATGATATTATCATGTGGCACAAATACAATGGTTTTGGTTTGGTTTTTTTGAATATGGCATTGTATATTTTGATATTTTTTTGGAGAATTACATTAATGCATACATTAGGATATGTACATTATGGTACAATATCGATTGTAATAGTAGTAATTGAAATATCTATTTTTCTTTTTTGATTATATATGGGAAATGCCACAAAGTACTTGTACTTTATTATTACTACTTTGGTGAAGGGAATATTAAAGCATATATTAGGTAATTGAAATATCTATTTCTCTTTTTTGATTAGATTTGTGGGAAACGCCATAAAGTATTTTATTATTACTACTTTGGTGAAGGGAACATTAAAGCATATATTAGGAAGTTTGTTAAATTGTACGTATATGTTTAACGTATTTAATTTTAATGACCTTTGATTATATTATAAGACTAATATTTTGATTGTTTGATTTGTGGTTAAACTTACAAATTATTATACTTTATTATTAATTTGTAGGTATTTGACCATATGATAAAGTGAAATGATTATATAATTTTTGACATAAGTCACCTCCACCCATTAATAACAATAATGAAATAATAATAATAATAAAATCCAGTTGCCATAACAAAATGAGCTCAACTATGACAGTGTATTTGTGCCAATTCAATTTTATACCGAAAATAACAACAGCTACCATTTAATATTTTGTTAACAATGGTAAGCAGTTTATTTTATTTTCTGCACGTCCCTTTTTGTCACGTATGTAACGCACCCTGTGTATGCACGTACCACTTCACGACTCTTTGATTCATTTTGTAATTTGGTACTTGTTGCACCTCCATTTTTGCTACTTTTGTCGTATTTGCGGTAATCAAACACATTTGCCATCAACGGACAAAAAATACACAAACATAGTGATACAATTTACAGTGGAATGTGTCCCTAATTGGCTACTCCTCGTAAAGCTGGGAAACAATGTTTAACACACCATTAAACGATAAAATGTGCATCATTGTGCTTGCAAATGTATTTATGAAAAATTGGACATTTAATTGTCATCCAATAATGGCACTACATACCAATTACCAGGTTGTCAACTGTTACAATAAGTGCCTACACATTAATTACCATACATAAGTAGTTTAACTTTCGTGGAAATTGCAGCCACAACTCGGTTGTATGTCTTTAACTAAGGTTACTTTGAACTAAACAGCAGCCCTTGATAGCCTTCAGACAGAGTTGCAATGACATCTACAACAGGAAAATAACACCAACAATTGAAAGCAACATAAGCGCACTATATCAATAGGTAAAGCGTATGTCCTCTAGTATGTTACCATAAAAATTTGTACAATACGGAAGCCACAATTATAAAACCGACCCACCTTAATCAACCATGTGACTAGCTGGTTAAAGGAATAAATGATGTTGTATTCTTCGTGAACTACAACAAAGATTCCAAATATTTTAAAAACTACTTCATTAATAATCAAGTAACCACAATTTACAAATAACCAATAAAAATATGAAAGTATATACCAAATGATAATTATACTCATAGGCATGACCAGGAGTTGTATACACTTGTTGACTAGAACGAATAGCATAAACACCAACTAAATGTTCTACATTTTGAGAGGCAGCATTACACTTGTGTTTGTTGTGACCAACTGCTCACATGTTTGTATCCTCTTACGCCTATTACATTCATCATTAATTGATTCACGACATTCTTTTCCTTGTATAACCACAGGATCCAAAACACGATCAAATGCATTATCAATCAACCCTTGACACTATATACTTAGTTGAGAACCTATGTTATTGTTATTCAACTTCAGCCTCTTTAGTTGTTTTGAAAACAAAACCACACTATCATCATAGTCTTCCTCAACACGATAAGCAGCCTCACAAACTTCTCTAGATAACTGGATCAATGTTGCATATCTCCCAATATCTTCTGATTCCCAATACAATGATGCATCTGGGTACTGTCCATTGACTGATTGCTTTGCAGACTTTGACCATCTTTCAGCAAGCAATGACTTAGGGAACTCTGTGATATTTAAACACAATAAAATAGAAATAATATGATCACATGGAAGACCCATGGATTTCATTCTCAAGCAAGAACAATTGAATTCATATGATAATGGGCATTAAGAAACATGCCAACTAGATTCACTGCGGTACTTAACAACTGTTTAAATACTAAACATTGTCATCTACTACCCTTAGCCTAACTGTCTTTGCAATAGTCGGCCTCAGAAGAAGAAATATCTCCTTAGTAAGGCCCTTCCCAGGATCTCTCAAGAGACAGGAGATTGGTCTCCAAAACAACATTGTCATAATCGGAAAAGTAATCAGCCACGATCTTCCTATGGCAAAAATAAGTCAAGCATCTTTGAAATTGTTCAACAAAGTCAGTCAAATTGGACTTGAGATTCACGTATTTTGCAAATTGACTACCAAATGCTTCACAACGAGATGTAGTACGGATGCCGGCAAAAAAATTGCCTCTAATATGTCCAAAGGACCACATTTTCCTTCTGCCATACAATTCGGTGATCCAAGTGTTATCTTCTAACTCATATTTCGCAACCATGTCCCTCCATCTTTCCTCAAATTCAACCACTTTAAAATCACTAAGCATAAAACATTTCAAGCACTTTAACACACCTTTGTCCCATACATGGCTGGTTGCATTGCGCATCAAATGCCATGCACATAACCTATGATAAGCATTCAGGAACACTCTCTTGATGACATTCTTCATAGCTATATCTCCATCAGTAATTACTGAGGAAGAAGGTTTCCCATTCATGACTTCTAGGAACTGTTCTAATAGCCACACATATGTGTTCTCCGTCTTATTGGTCACCACAACAGCAACAAAGACTATGGTATGGTTATGGTGGTTGACACATGAAAAAATGACAAATGAACATAGGTACTTATTTTTTTTATATGTGGCATCAAAAGCAACAACATCACCAAACACCTTGTAGTTCATTTGACTCTCAGCATCACACCAAAACAAATGTTGCAGCCTTTCACTTTCATCAATGGTGTAGGCCACAACCATAATTGGGTCCTTTTCAAATAATTGACTTAGGTACTTTAATGCATCAGCCGCATCAAATGTCTTTTGCTTCCTCATCCTCGTTTGTTGATTATAAATATCCTTCCTTATGAAGCCTACCTTTTGATATCCACCAGCAACGTTTGCAAATGAGGCATAAATCTGAGGTGCTATAATACCAACCTTTCTAAAATTGAAAATCTACATCATATTACTCTCTCCCATTTTTCTGTGCAATGGTAACAAACTACATTGTAAACTTTCCAAAAAAACCATGATTATGATCAAAATTCCACAATGAAACATACCATCTACAACTCTAAAAATCAACATGCACATGATACATCACCTCGCAACCACACCTAGTTACATTCTTCGATCTTCATTTTCGCTTGTCCAACCTCATGTTTTTTTTTTCAATTCTGAAACCAGTCCGTGAGCAAACATACGTCTGCTGCACAATTTCACCGTTTTTGTTTTTTAAAATGTGATCTTTTCGCATAGAGAACCCAATAATTCTACCATACCAGCAATAAAATTGATATGCTATTTCCAAATCACAAAATCTAAATCTCACAACATCTTCAATGCTAATTCGATGCATATCAAACATCCTAATATCAACCGTGCTATTAATAATTATCACATCTTCTTCATATGAATCATAAATATTACCTACGCCCATGTTTTAAGATTGAACCCCCTCATCATCTTCATATTCTTCGCACTTTTCTTCTTGCTTAGTTGACTCATCAACCTGTTCATCATATTCGTCATCTTCATCCTCCGGTGTTATATGTTGATCATCTACATTTGCTTCAAAATCATAGTACCCAAACATTGATGTATCTACGATGCCACTCACATTAGAATCCAACATTATGACACCCAGACTGACCCAAACTCTGTCCAAATTACATAATAACAATTAAGACAATCAATAATTTTAACCTTTAACAGCATGCTATATTCCCCCAATACCATAACTGGTCCTACCTTGCAATCGCCAATCATATTCACATACATAAACACTTTTCAATAGACAAACACTACTACAAAATATAAAACTACATTACTACCACTTTAACAAGTCATAATTTGATACTTCAAATGCATCTAACTTGTTGTATAAAAAATCAAACCTACCAACACACATAACTACCAATAATTTTTACTTTAAGGCTCATAATGATTAAATGACATGACTCCCAATGTCTACATTCCCTATATATCCACAAACACAACTAATAGACATGCCGATTGTGGTCGTCTCTCTTCAGGCTTTAAAAATTGGTAATGTTAACTCAAACTCCATTGTCTACCTACATACATTCACACCAACCAAACGAACAAGGCAACATGCATATATGTACAATCAATCTCAGTATATGCTACATCGCTATCGATATCATACTTCCAATCATTTTCGTACATGTCATGCTTTGAATTACATATGAACTTGTGATTCATTACCTCAACTTGTTGGCCTTTATTTATGATGGAGAATTTTCGATTGTCGCCACCGGTACCCGTTCTTCAGGTACACTGTTATCGTCTTCACTGTTTTCCCGTTCCTTAGACAATTTTCCTTTCTTCCTTCGTTGATTCCTTTTCGTTTTCGTAGCTTTCCCACCTTACTCATCTTCCACCACCACTAAATTGAACGATCTTACACCACCACACAAATACAATGGCTAATTGGGACGTGCAACCAAGACACTCCAACAATACACGGCCCCTACACCCTTACTTTGGAGGAAACATGAGGAACTCCAACAGTACACATCCCTACACGCATACTTTGGACGAAACACGAGGACCACACAATTACTAGGTCACTGACACACGCAAAAAATCCTTCAAAGGTATACCGTCTAAACACCTTAATACCAAAAGAAAGTGAAAACATTAGTAGGTAAAACACTATACCACAACCGATTTCGCATTTCGAAACAAATCTCATGATTTCGATCCGATGATCCACGTTTCTTTCTCATGATACGCAACATGTTTCAGTAGCGTACCATAGACTCCGTCCAAAACAATCCCCTACAGGATTAATTCTGCCAATCTTGTAGATTACAACATCTCTCCAATATTCATTCTCAATCATCCTTCTCATGCATTGGTGAGCCTTCTTCTTTTTCAATCCCCCTTTATTCTTTTTCTATGTTTTTACTCTGAATTTTAATGTCACATATGTTCTATTCACATGCACACTATCAATTGACTAGTCAGCTTTCTTTCAATTGATAGCAATGTTACATTTTTAATATCAAACAATTGTTTTAACAGTAAATATCAACCAATATAACATAAAATAGATATTAAAAAAATATTGTTGTGCATAAATTTATATAAAAAATCAATAAAACATCTTTTATGTTTTAAATAATTAAAGAATATAGGATTAAATAATTAAAGAGATATCACCCATGTTCAAATTATTTTTATCTTTAATATTTATAATGCGTAAGTTAGTCTTAAATTCATTTATATGTAATTTATAACAATAGATAAAAGTGATATAATTTTTTGTAACCATCGAAATTTTTTTAACCTCATGCCCTTTGTTAATTATACACTCTCCCACTTAAAGTAATAATATTTTTGGATTTCAAATTCTATCAATTAGTTATTTAAGCACCCAAAATTTTTTTGTTATTGTTTTAGACTTTTGTATCTATCTAGATTATATACTATCTCTTAATCTAGCGTGTCATCCTTATAAGAGAAATTACAATTTTTTCAATTTATAATATG
>PYAF01000017.1:564899-577672 GCA_007407185.1 Glycine tomentella
GTATCTCTCTAGATTATATACTATCTCTTAATCTAGCATGTCATCCTTATAAGAGAAATTACAATTTTTTAATTTATAATATGACATGTCTACTAATTTTAATTTATTTTCATTAAAAATAATATGCATGTAATCCTTATATGAGAAATTACAATTTTTTAAATTTATAATATGATGTGTATATTAACTTTAATTTATTTTTATTACAAATACATGGTATAACCACTCACATATATAACAATTACAATAATATTTTAACACAATATCTAAGAAATTGTCAAATACATTTTGCATTATATAAAATTAATTTATGCAATATATCAAAGTTTGTTTTTTCTGCGCATACATATTATATAAAATTTTATTCAACATATGTTATATATAAGTACATATATACATATTAATATATATGTGTGTGTGTGTGTGTGTGTATAATTTAATGCATTAAAAATGTAATAGCGCAATAAAAATGCAGATACATAGGCGCGACAACACCTATGTTTCTTGCTAGTTAATTTTATAATGTATTTTAATCAAAGATGTCCATAAATCAATCCAATCTAATGCGGACCGAAAAAACTGATCCAAAAAATCGATAACAAAATAAATCGAAAATCGAATGGATAAAAAAAACAATTTTTTTTATTGGATTGGATCAAATTTCGGATTTGAATTTGAAAAATGATTAAATCCAATCCAAACCGAACTTGTACACATGCATATATTTTAATGTGCGTGAATTTATAATATCACTCATTTTTATTTAATATTTTCTCTAAAATATAAAAGTAGGAATAAAATCGAACTAGATTAAAATTTTAAACTAAACCAATTGGATGATAAGTCGACAAAACTAAAATCATTGGGTCAGATGATTTTTCTCATCAAAATCGACCTAATCCAATCTGCAAACAGCCAAATATTTGAGGGTACAATACATTTTTAATCTTACTCTAAACAAATAATCTCATTGTAAAATTGGTATATTTTGAACTTAATATTGAATATTATAATTTCTGAGATTCGAAAGTAAGCATGGCAAAGACATTGAACCTTTGGGTAGCCATCCAATCTGGTTCTAACTTTGATAGAAAATAATCACATATATATTGATTACTTTTATAGTTAATATATATGTTGCATTAATTAATTTTTTCCAAAATTTTTATAATAAAGATTAATTTATTCTATCAAATATTGTGTGCTAGAACAATTTTAACATGAATTTATTATTAACATAAATGAAAAATAATTTTTTGTGATTAATTCAATCTTACTCTCAATTGGATATCAAATACCCACTTTGATTGATTTTCATAGTCTAATAGAAATATAAAAATCATTTACAACTCATTCATATTTAGACTAATTACACAACATTTGACGGTAAAATTAATTGTGTCTTTGAATTGATGACAGTGAAAGACATATTCACTAGGTCAGTGTCTACTATCTTTGCACATGTGACATGTATCTCCTATAGAAGGTTCTTAATGAATTCATATGGTGGTAAACATTTCACTCTGAGATATTCACCCCAAGTTCACCCTCTAAATAGACAATCACCCTCTCCTTTGATCCACAATGAGACCACCAAGGGTGAGTTATCGTCAAGCCCCACACCGCCTCTTGGACAATGACATTAGCGTTGATATGGGATTCAACCACCACCCCCTTAATAAAGAAAGTTGATGTGGTTGCTTTGGTCAAAATAGTTCAGGTTGTTATTGTTGTTTAAGCTGTTAAATTTTTCAGTCTTTGTTGCAGTTAAAAATATCATGCGTACATTGTTTGAAAGCATGAAATTCTTTTTAAACATTTTTTTATGGTTAAAAAAGTTGATGTTCGTCATTGATCATTTTATTTACTTTCATGCACATTAAAGTATGGTTATTAAAGTCAAAATGGTGGGTGATGGTGATTTCAAATCAGGTCAAAATGTGTGTATGGTTGGTCAAGTAAGGTTGGTGAACCATAGACCATCATTTAGTCTATTGTTTAAAATAAATTATTTTTTCTTGTGACGAAAATGATAAAATTAGCATTCTTTCAAAGCAGAAAAAATGACGCATGATATGTATGAAGCCTACTCCTAGTCGTGCATATTGCATACTCCTTTGTGTTGTTATTGATTACAAAGTACAAAAAAGGCCAACATAGTATAATGTATTGAACAAGATCTAAATTCAGAGGTTGATTCTCTGAAGAAACAAGTTCACCGTATTGATGAAAGGAACACCACGGTGTTGAGGCTAATGATTCGTGTTGCCATAAACGACTTGAGTTCATGGTGCACTACACCATTACACTAACACTCATCAGGACAAAACAATGAGTTGATGTTAATGCCACAAAGACCTTCGGCTAGCAGTGACCATTCTTTTGGGATCCAAAACTACTAACGAAGGTCTTAAGAATTCTACCCTATTCCAAACCAATGAAAGTGGTGTTGCCTCCAACCAGTAGGGAATTGGTCGCAAGGTACGTGTGTTTTAATTGGAGTGTTTAATAGCTTGGGAAGAAGGTATCATACATATTTGTACAATTGGCTGACTGATATTTGTAGCACCGAACAACTTTCACTTGTAATGAGTCCCCTTACTATCTGAGAAGGAGATTATCCTTCCAATCACCCCCAAGTGAAATTGGAAAACGTTTTGGGACACAAGGTTGCCTCAAGTATTCTATCTCAATGTCACAACACACCAGCAAGACCAAAGTCCCTCATTGCCAGATGCAATAAGGATAAAACTCTATTTGACTCTAAACTAGTACCTACTTCAGAAGATGATGACATCCCAAAGGTACATAACCATTGCTTTTAATTTTAACGACTACACATGTATTATAGTACTACCTTTGCTTTTCCTTTTAATATAATTTGTTTTCTAATATAAATTAATAATTCAAAAAACAAGAACTCATGTGTTGTTTTTATCCAACACAAAACATGAATCTCACTGCGGAGGAACTATGTGTTTGCACTTACATATTCAGTACAAGTAAAACAAAATTGTATGTTTCGATTGCGGTTATTCTTGTAAATTTCAGGCATAACGTTGATTTAGTGATTTTTCAAAACAAACTTTTATTATTGCAGTGAAATTGTTTTTGGAGTTGATAACATGTTGGTTCAAGAGATGATTTTCATAGCCTTTTTCCAATACGAAATATCAAGGTAGAGGTACATTTCCAAAATGAATCGCCTATGTTTGCACTATAATTCTACCAATACAACTTTACATGATTGTTAAACCATTTAACAATTAGATCATCCACATGATGGTTGTAAGCATTAAGTGGAACCAGACCAACAAAAAGAACAAGTCCTTATTGTGCCTGGCACTATATTTTGCAAGAAGATACTTTTATGTAGTCACTTGATTTATATTCATCAGCTTGTAAACTAACTTACATTGTGTGCAACAGAGGGATGCCTTGCATGGCGACAACATCTAAAAGTTGTATCAATGGGTGGGTGCCCACAAAGAACTATCTCTGGTACTGATATAATTTTATTACACATTCAGACAAGAAAGAATTAAACTTTAAAAGATCGTTGAACTTATTAAATTATCATCATTGATACAAATCTATGTGCTTGTTGATGACGATGACAACCACTGGTTTTTGATATTAATATCAATAACCTTGCAAAAGGTTTATCATCTTGATTCATGTTTGAACAAAATAAGACTTGAAGAAAGGCACACAGGAAGTTACTTACATTGGTAATAAAAATGTTGAGTATGTTTAATCTACTTAAGAACCCAAAAACCAACTCTATATGACTATCAAATGTTTTTTTAATCATGTTACATATATTTTAAACAAATTAAATTCAAATGCATTATAAATATCATTATTTTTTGGTTTTGAAAATTCGATTATAAATAGTGCAACATTGCTTCAGCAATTACGCAATTTGTATATTGTAGTCGGGTTAACTTCAACAACTCCACAAGTATGGGGGAATGACAAGTTGTTGAATCAATGAGTATTCCACATATCAGGATTGGGTATGAATTGCACATATAATATTTGTATGTTATATTGCACTTTGAAAAGTGATTCATGTGTATTGACTTCATATTTCTAGTTATGTTGGTCTTAAGTGACAATTATGGTGTTTGGATGATGCACTGGATAAGATGCAAGAGTTCTTCATTCATAATTGGACGACTGTGGTTAGTTTTTCATAATTTCTATACAACCTTGTCAATTAATAATATTGTTCAGCATAGCCATTAGCATACTTGCTGGTTTGGTTTCAGATGGATTTACACAAAATGCGTATGACAATTGCATTGCAATTGCTATTGGATGATCATAACCAGTGTAGGACAAGAATCAAGCTTGTGACATAAAAGCATTTGAAAACACTATTATTATAATTTTATTTAAGACAAAACTGATTATTATTCCTTTGTTTTGGTCAAATATTTGATATTTAATTTTATTATTGAAATTATACTATTTGATTTCAGACTACCGATTCTCATTGCCAAATAGATCATTCGAAAACACTCTTATTATTCAGTTTTATTTTCATTTCTTAAGGATTTCTTGCCAGAGTTTTCAAAAACACTCTTAAGCCAATATCTCAATTTGGAATTATATTGTACAAGTATGACTCTATTACGTTCTTGTACAAGTTTAGAATATATGGGTCATTGCAACATAAGTGCCAATTAAAAATGTTGATAACCCCACCATAATATCAAACACAACTAGGCAAAGTGCAATCATGAAAACCAAGAACAAATGCTAGTCTTCCGTAGATTAAAAAAATAAAGCATACATCCTTTTTTCTGCAATTGAAAGTTAACACATATTAGTTGTGAGGAATTGACAAAAAAGACAAACTAATTAGCCCATCTACAACTTAGCTAACCTACCTATACACAAAAAAAAAATCCTTAAAAGAATGGTTGTTAACTAAATCCGCAATTCGTACATTCATTAAAAATACCAGCAAAGTAATCGCAGTCATTGTTATACACTTTTTTCCACACCATGGATAATTTTTTACTAGCAATTTCAAATTTAACATTAAGAAGAAGAAAATTGTTGACAATTTGGATAGCCCAATGAAAAGTTAAGGCTTTCAACCATATGAATATCAAAGCAAGCATTGAGATCATGACTTGGTGCAGCCACCAAATCTTCATTGTGGTCCCTTTGGTGGATGTAATATCAACTCAATAACTACCTTGTGAATTCCTTGGATATAACTTCCCCTTCTTAGGTGCTAATTGGAAACTCCATTCAACCAGACCAGCAACCTAAAAACAAATAAAAAGAATCAAATATCAATAAAACTTCTCAAATGCTATAATCAACACTTTTGTACCATTTGTAATATGAAAAAACTATTAACCACAAATTACGTAATTGAGTATTAAACAACTAAATTCAACAATGCAAGCTAAAAAATTAGACTCTTCATGCCATGGTTACAACCAACTTACAGGATATCATAACAAAACCTAACAATAAAAATTTTAAAAATCAAATGATAATTGTCACTTATCCTATCTTATCAATTATTCTTCACCAATGACAACCACCACCACCATCATAATACCAACAACATATATTTTTAACACATTAAACTAGCATGAGTATCAAACTTTTATCCCAAACTGGGTGATTTAAAATTTTCAACTTTCAAAAACTCTGTAAATTCAACAATCCCAACCATATGAAAACCATAACTATATTGTCACATACTTTTGGATGATGCAATGTTTACTCTTAATTTGACTCTCTTTATACTTCCTCTGCTTTAAAAGGAGGAAAATCAAATCAAATCAACAATGATCCAAACACCAAAGTTAACTATGATTTTGTAAACTACCATAAAGACAACCATTTTTTATGTTATGTTTACAAATTATCCCAACAAGATCTTCAATAACTGACAAATAACAAAACATGGTAAACAAGCAACTCTGCACATGCAAACACAATCATTGTAATTTCAAACAACAAATCAATATTTCACACTACCTTAACCATGTTTCAATTTCAATGCAACACCAATTCTAGATTAAAAAAAACAACGTTGGGATTTATCAAAATCCCAAAACACAACTTACAATTTTCATAATAGTAACAATGAATCTAACCTATTCTCTCTACTGAGCTCATCATGTCGTTGTCGTTTTGCCAATTTCGATGAATCAAGCAATAAATAAAATGCCTAACTTAGTATCTGAATGTTTTGTAGGAGGAGGGCTTTCAAAAACTCACCAAAATTTTATAGCTTTGACCAACGATTACACGACATCAGATCTTTTATGATCATCGCAGTTAGGATTAACTCACCCAAATTTCACATCTTTGGTTGACGATTACAGGACACCAACTCTCTTGTGACTGCGGTTAGGATTTTTCATTTACCCTTGTCACTCTAATTTTTTACTAACCTATATTTTATTTTCAAAATCTGTAATTTTTTAAAAATTTTGAATTTTATAATTAATTTTAAACAAAATAACTTATAAGTATGGAAGTAAAGTCACGACTTCATGTTATATTACATCGGGATTGAAATCCTATGGAATCACTAAACCCTCATCACTGTTGCCACGCATGTTGTGAACTTTATTGAAAAAATCACAAAAGTGTCCTGATAAATGTTGTTGTTGGGGAATATTTTTTAGATGCATGGTTTCGTATTGTAGATGCATTTTGATAAAAAAAAAATTCTTATGTTGGGAAATGTTTATTTGAAATTGTGTGATATGCCTATTTTAAATTTTGATAAGTGTCATCACAAATTTCTTGTTGTGATACATATTTAGTTAAACAATATATTAAAAAAAAACCAAGAAAATAGCATATATGAGGGTTTTTAACCACATATTTTAAAATATTTTTCAAATAATTTTTTAATGTATTTAATTAATCGCCAAAATATAAAAATCATCACAATATCTTAGATTAATCAAGAATTAATTGCCACATCAACATTTAATAGAGGCACTTGATTGGGGATCATAAACCAAATGGAACAATAGATGATAGACCAAGACCAATCAAATATTAGTTAATGGAGTAAAAAAACAAAAACAATGAATCATTGAGGAACTAAAAACATATTTTACTATTTATAAAAATTTATAATCATAACTTATTAATGTACTCCTTTTAAAAAAATAAGTAGGTTTAAGTTAAAAAATTCTATATATATTTGTTAATATAAACTTATTTTTTTAAAAAGAAATATGTTATCAAATTACACCCTAAGCATATTTTAAGAAAATTATAGTTATAATTTATTAACTTGAAACGAGGCTAGCATATTCCTATCAATGAGAAGGAAAAATTTATGAAATTAAAGACCAATCTATTTGTGCTTGATAGAATAAAGTCTAATGATAATGTAACATTTGAATTAATATAAATTCAGATGGTAGGAGTTGAGGTAAATGGAGGAGATTATAGGTTTAATTTCAATGCGATTATTATTAAAAAAGGGATCAATGTTTTACACTTTTGATAGAATAAAGTATAATAGTGTAACATTTGATAATATAAATTCAAATGGTAAGAGTTCAGGTATAATGGAGGAGATTATAAGTTCAACTTCATAATGTAAAATTTGTAACATTTGATAATATAAATTGAGATTATATAAGACTTAATGAAATAAACACATTTTAATAAAATAAGTATTTTTTTTAAAAGGGTTTGTTTGTTTAAATTGTTTCTGTTTTAAAAATGTACTTATTTTAAGAAACAAATCATATCCTCTTCTTAAAAATTGCTTATTTTAAAGTTTTTTTTTATATAAAATAAAACAAACTCACACATTATCTTATATTTTATCCAAAAGAAACAATGAATTTAAACATTATAATCCAAAATCTTTTTCCTTTATTTTATTGAAAATTTTGCCAATGTTTGAATTATAAATAAAATTTATAGTATGAGAAAATAAAGTGCTATGTTATATTAAAAATATGAGTTTAATGATTATGTACTAACAATATAAAATATTTTTACGTTGTTGTCCAATCATAATACATTGTTAATATGTCTTTTATAGTAATTATCATAAAATTAACAAAATGATGTCTTTTATCCTATTGTCCAATCACAATTAATCGTTAATATGACTTTTAAAATAATTATCATAAAAGTCAATAAACTTATCATATAAAGTGAATTGTCATGGATGACTATATAAGGATATTTAAACTATCATTGTCAAGGACAAATATTGGATCGGTCTAATCCGATCGGTTTTACAAAAAAAAAATGAACCACCTTTACGATGTCGTTTTGATGTCTTATTATTATTAATTATGATTTTGGATTTTGGAGTATGGATGAACTTTTCTTAATCAAATAATATTAGTTATATACTTATATATAATATATACATATATAATTTTAAATTTTTAATATATATCGGGTCAAATCAAACTTATTTCTTGTCCATCGGTTAAACCACTTACTCACTAACCTACTATGTCAATCGGGTCAATGACTGGACCGAGTTTCATAACACTACTTTAGCCCCCACTCCTCCCTTATATTTGCAATATTATTTTTATAAATATATTAGTAATAATATTAATAATAAATATACTACTTTCAATTAAAAAATTAAATAATATACTAGTATATACTAATTAATAATATATTTTACTTCGAATAAAAATTAAATTAAATAATATATACTAATTAATAAATTTGATAATTAATACATGTTACCAATGATTATATATTAATCTTTTTAATACTGTAAAAATATTAATATTTTTAATAATATATATTACTTCTAATTATAATATAATCCAAAGTGATATATATACTAATTAATACATCTAATAAAAATGGCATTTTATATGAATTTTCATCAATTGTTATTTAAGCTAATTATGTTTTTAAATTATTATAAGTCTCATTTATCTATCTATATATTTAATTATTAATATTAATTATTATTAATATATTATATTATAAACATATTTATAATTATTATGAAATTTGATGTTTTTTAGTTATTATTATATTTGATGTGTTTGTTTCTTTTTTTATTATTATGAAACCAGTTTCATTGTTATTGTGTTCGAGATTTTCAAAAAAAAAGTTTAAAATTTGAAAAAATTGTATGAGTTATAAACATTTTTTTCCTTGTATCATTTGAAATAAAAAATTAATTTTATGTGTAAAACTAATAAATAATTTTATAAAACTCATTATTCATTAAATTTTATTGGTTAAAACTTAGAAATTAGATAATTAAATAATTAAAATACAAAAAATTCAGTCCCTTATAATTTCTTAGATCCGGTCCCTGGTTATTTTCACTGTATAGCTTTAAAAAAATATATAAAAGTTTGTTATTTAAATTTGTTGACTTTCAAAACATCGGCTTTAGTTGTCCATTTTTTTGTCTAACCCCGTAAAGACACTCATGGGCTTTGCTTTAGTTTTTACTTAAGGAAAGTTTGGTCAGATTCATACATTCATCTGATTAAAATAAAAAGTAAGCGTTGGTCGACTGATTACATAATAAAAATCAAGCGTTGATCATAATAATTGGTATTTTAATTTTACGAGAGGAAAAATTAAACACTGACATTTTTTGTCTTAATTTTAGATATTATAATTATCTCTTCCATTATTATTCCAATTAGGGCAAATAAATATTTTTCTGTGAAAATTAAAACTGTTAGTTGAATAATAAAATGAAAAAAACATGTAATTCTAGTCCTTATATATTCGATCAAACATGGTCCTGGTCATCACATTTTTATATCGATAAATTTGATCCTCAATTATTTTTTTTTTAATTTATTCTTTTTATGCTAAGAACTTATAATACTTTCAATAAAGAATAAATCAATATAATATTTTTTAAAATTTGATAATCGAAGTCATCATTATAAAAGTACAAAAACTTTAACCATGTTTAATCAAAAGTAAACACCTTTTCTTAAAATAAATTATATTTTTTTAAAATATCAAATTCTAAACATCCTATTTATCTTTATCTCTTTTTTATTTTTTATTTTCATTTTCATATACATGCATTTAAAAAAAAATATTTCACAGCAACAACAAATAATATCTGAAAATTATTATAAACCAAGCTGTATGAAAAAAAGACTAGATAGAGATCGACCATCGCAATCCGTTCTTAGTTCTTACCTACCAACAACCCCAAAAAACAAAAAATGTCAAACACGATAACCAAAAAGCCGGTCAAAAAATAAACCGCCACAAACGACTTTTAAGTTTTTAAATAAAATAAAAAACTAAAACATTTCCGAAGTGGCTTTAGACCAAAGCAAACTAAGTTTGACTAGTACAATGTACAACATCATTCCTCTGAGAATGCCTTAATAAAATGCTTCAAAATCCAAGTTCCCGACAATTCCAACAAAACCATTATTTCACCAACACAAAAAATCTCCAAATGGAAAACCACGTTACAATATTACTCTTCCTTCCCCTCTTCACCATTCTCACAACCGTTGCAGCTTCTAATTCCTCATCACCATCATGCCCCATCAACTTCACCTACGTTGAAACCTTCCCATGGAACACTTCATCTTGCACAAACCCAATCAACAAACAACCTTGTTGCATAACATTAAACACCATCTTCCACATAGGCCTCACCCAACACCTCAAAGAAACCTCATTGTTTCAACTTCCCAATGAGAACACTTCCTCAACTTGCTTATCAGATTTCCAAACCAAGCTAAAAGCCTTGTCACTTGACCCTTCTTTGGTCCCTTTTTGCTTCCCTAACCCATCACAATTTGTTACCAACTCTTCCAGATGTGCAGGTATTATAACCACACAAGATTGGGAACAAAAGGTGGACTCGATTAGGCTTGGTCCATTATACTCTTACTGCAAAGAAAGCCTTGACGACCAAACTCGGTGTCAAAATTGCATTGCATCAAGTTTTAAAGTGGCTTTTCAGCTTACTAGTACTAACCAAAATGCTACTGTCAACGAATGTTTTTCCTTTGCATCACTATATGCTGCAGCAGTTGTTAATCCACAAGGTGCAAGTGATGCAACCACGATTGGTTGCATATTGAGCGTGCCACTGAATGGTGAAGTAACAACAAAAGGGTCATCAAAGAAGAGAAGAAAAGTTGTGAAGCTGGTTTTTGCGGTATTGGGTGGTGTGGTTGGTGCTGTTGTGATTGCTTTTGTGGTGATGGTTGTGTACAGGAAGTGGGATAAGAGAAGGAAGGAAAGTTTTTCTTATCATAGGGAAATTGAAAACGGTGTGAGGAACAGTGTTTTTCCTAACAGTGGTGCAAAATGGTTTCACATATCGGAGCTTGAACGAGCCACTGATAGATTTTCAAGGAGGAACATGCTTGGCCAAGGTGGTGATGGGATTGTGTACAAAGGGAAGCTTTCAGATGGAACTTTGGTTGCAATTAAAGAGAATTTTAATTTGGAGAGTAAAGGGGACGAAGAGTTCTGCTATGAAGTGGAGATCATAAGCAAGATAAAGCATAGGAACCTTCTTGCTCTCAAGGGTTGTTGCATTTCAAGTGATGGTTTGAAAGGTAAGAGGAGGTTTTTGGTTTATGATTTCATGCCTAATGGAAACTTATGTTACCAATTGTCTCTTAATGTGGCCAATAGGCTAACATGGCCACAAAGAAAGAACATAATCATTGATGTGGCAAAAGGGCTTGCTTATTTGCACTATGAAATCAAGCCTCCAATTTATCATCGTGACATTAAGGCTACCAACATTCTTTTGGACTCCAAAATGAGTGCTAAATTATCAGATTTTGGGTTGGCAAAAGAAGGTGGTGAGGAGGAACAATCTCATGTCACTACAAAAGTTTCTGGCACATATGGTTATGTGGCACCAGAATATGCTCTATATGGACAACTAACTGAGAAAAGTGATGTGTATAGTTTTGGTATTGTGATTCTTGAAATCATAAGTGGTAGAAAAGTGCTTGATAATATGAATTCATCAGCGGATGCCATCACTGATTGGGTGTGGACCCTTGTGGAATCAGGAAAGATGGTGGAAGTTTTTGATGAGTCAATAAGAGAAGGGCCAGAAAAAGTTATGGAAAGGTTTGTTCATGTTGGAATGCTGTGTGCTTATGCTGTGGTGGCTTTAAGGCCTACTATTGCTGAGGCTCTTAAGATGTTAGAGGGTGACACTGATGTTCCCAAATTACCAGATAGGCCAGTGCCTTTGGGTCATGCTTCTTTTCAATCTTCTCTGTTGCATGGTTTGCAAGGAAGTGGAAGATCTAAGGCACATGTTTCATCTTAATATTCAAGCGTATGAGTATTGTATTGATTCATTTCCACGTCTATGCTATGCTAGGATCTGTATGTATAGGCAGTGTTTTTGGTTTATAATGATAATATTTCTTAGGTGTAGGACTAATTCTTTTTAGCAACATATTTTTTTTATACACAACACTCAAACATGAAAAATTATACATGTATCAGGATCACTTGACTATATATATATATATATATATATATATATATATATATATATATATATATATTAATTTCTCCTGCTCTTGAAATTATGGTAAATTTTCAATTTGTTATTTTTTATTCAAATTTTTCAAAATTAAATTAACTAAATTATTAAAACTCTTTGTATATTTAAAACTTACAGATCAAAACATTGAATATTCCTCTCAAATAGAAATTCTCAATTTTTAATTCTTATATCTTCAAACCTATATCACATTCTATAAAATATTTGAAATTTTAAAATTTTTGAATTTCTAACTTTT
>PYAF01000017.1:579436-616266 GCA_007407185.1 Glycine tomentella
GTTGGCCATATAGAGCATACTCTGGTGCCAAATAACCATATGTGCCAGCAACCCTTGTGGTGAGATGAGATTGGCCCTCATTACCTTGCTTGGCCAAACCAAAATCAGAAACTTTGGCTTTCATTTTGGAATCCAAAAGTATGTTGGTAGCCTTAATGTCACGGTGATAAATTGGGGGTTTGATTTCATAATGCAAATAAGCAAGACCCTTAGCCACATCAAGGATTATGTTCTTTCTTTGTGGCCATGTTAGCCTATTAGCACCAGCAATTGACAATTGGTGACTGAGGCTTCCATTAGGCATGAAATCATAAACCAAAAACCTCCTCTTACCCTTCACATTATCACTTGAAATGCAACAACCGCGAAGAGGAAGAAGATTCCTGTGCTTTATCTTGCTTATGATCTCCACCTCATAGGTGAAATCTTCATCCCCTTTAGTCTCCAAACCAAAAATCTCCTTAACCGCGACCACGGTGCCATCCGAAAGAGTCCCTTTGTACACAACACCATCACCACCTTGGCCTAGCATGTTCCTCTGAGAAAATTTACTTGTGGCTCGCTCAAGCTCCGATATGTGAAACCATTTGGCACCAGTGTTAGGCAAAACACTATTCCTCACACCGCTTTCAATTTCCCTGTGATGCATATCTTCCTTCCTTCTCTTATCCCACTTTCTATAGACAACAATCAACACAAAAGCAAGCAGAACACCAACAAAAGCACCCAATAGCCCAATAACAAGCTTCAACACAAGTCCTCTATTTGATGACCCTTTTACAGAAAGTGGCATGCCTAGTATGCAACTTGCCGTGCCTAAATTTGTTGGACCAAACTGGTTAACAATAGCTGCAGCATACAGAATTGTGAAGTAGAAACATCTTGTGGAGTTACTGTTGAGCCCTGATGTCACTTTGAGACCAGCATCAGAACATATGCTGCAACGAGTTTGATCACTGAGGTCCCCATTGCAAGAAGTGTCTAAGGGGCTAATCAACCCCACTTTTTGCTTCCAATCATCAATTGTTATAATACCTGCATGAAATAAGAATTATAAGATTGACTAAGCGGTAACGGAAGAATTGAGAGAGAAGTCGTGAATTTGAATCTTTCATTAACAAAAAATTAACAATTAACAACTAACATTGGTCTATAAAAAAACTAAAAAATAATACCTGCACAAGTAGAGGAATTGGTGACAAACTGAGAGGAGTTGGGAAAACAAGAATTGACCAAAGATGGGTCAATTGACAAGGCTGTGAGTTTGGCTTGGAAATTGGATAAGCAATTGGAGGAAATGGTTTCATTGGGAAGTTGAAACAAGGAAGTTTGTTTGAGATGTTGGGAAAGTCCTATGCCAATTACACTTAGCAAGACTTGGCAGCAGTGGTTCCTGTCAACAGGGTCTCTGCAGGATGAAGAGTCCCATGGAAAGGTCTCAACATAGTTGAGATCCATGGGGCATGAGTGGGAAGATTCAGCGGCTATTGAAACAGTGAAGAGGGACATGATGAGAAGCGGAAGAAGAACTAGAAGAATCAAAACTTGCTTATCCATTTTGTGAGTTTGTTGTGGTGGAGACACAAACTTGAAACATTGCTTTTTGGAAACGTTGGACTCTTATAATAACAAACTTTTTTAGAGAGTTGCAATTTTACTAGTCAACCTTGGCTTGCGGGTCAAAAGGCACGTTTAGTATATAGAATGCATAGTAAAATTCGAATACAGTACAAATTTTGATATTAAAAAACTCATTTTGGAAACGAGGTTTTGTATTTTTATGCAGACCCTGGTCAAATTGTTACCACCATAATTCTTTAACTGTTTTTGTTTGGTTTCTGGACAAGGACATTTGCATTTTCTTTCCGGTTTCCTTAGTCCGAAGTCTAAGAAAGCTAGCTTTTTTTTAAAACTGCGCGCCGGGTAATGGTTATGTACTACTATCATGATTAGACTATATAATAACAATTAAATGTAGTATTATTTTAATTTTAATATAATAATGCATTGAACAATATTAAATAAAAAAAACATAATATTCATAATTTAATTATATTAAGAATTAAATTTCATAACTCATAATATAAAGTGTTGGAAATTAAGTGTCACATAACATACAAGTGCGCGGACCCAACTAGGATGAGAGGGGGATCGATAAAAAAAAATAAAACTCATCTAACAACTATATGCACTTAACTTTTATACAAAATATTATTGATGTTTCAATATGTTAATTTACATTAATAATATATCAAAACACATAAAGTCTTATTTCAAAATAAAATACAAAATCATGTTTTTCTTATATGTCACAAAATAATCAATAATTACTCATTTTTTAACAAATTTTTTTCTATGTATACCAACAAATAATCAATAAAAAATTTATTTTTCATCTTATTACAAAGTGTAAGCTTGTTATTAAAATATTAAACTAAAAAATTTGAAAAATTAAAAATACATTTCTTTTATGCGGTGTGGTATCTTTCAATCTTTTTTGATCTTGCTGATAAAAACCAATTGCATAATAATTTAAATAATACTAAATATTAAACATAAAATGTGAAAAAAATATTAATTTTATAATTTAAAAATAAAGTTAACATATAAAAGCTAATTGTATAATAAATCAAATTAAAAAATATAATGTTAAGTCTTAAATCATTTATTTTGGTTAGAAATCCAGTCAAATGAGATTAACTCTCGAGGAGTAAAGATCAGCAAAGTGAATTTTGCATCTTCCAATACACAATCAAGAAATTGAACAGTTAGCATACTTAAAAACCTTAGTCATTTATCAGCTATGATAAACCTTATTAGTTTTTCAAGTTAGATTTTTTTTACTTAATAAAAAATAATTTAAAAAATACTAATTTATTAATTTTTTAAAAGATAAATAGTCATTTTTATCCCTAAATGTGTGGAGCGTTGACGAATTCATCCCTCAAAGATGATAAATTCAAATTTTAGTTCCCGAAAGTAAAAAAAAGTGCAACAAATCTATCATTCTGTTAACTTTCGTCCGTTACTGTTAATGAAAGAGCTTACGTGACACATTCAGGGACGAAAATGATTATTTACCCAAAATATAATTTTATCTTCATCTTCTCCTTCTTTTTATAATCGTTGCAAGCATAAAGTAATAAGCACTTAAAAAATAGGAAAATAAACATAAGTTAGAACAAACATAATAATAAGCATAAAAACATTGATTAATAAGCATAATCTGTCTATTACTTTGAAATTTCTAATGTGATAATACATTACGCATAATATAAGACTCAAACAAAAATGCATAGACATTAATTTAATCCTTACAAAAAAAAAGATTCAACTTGATTTTGTCACTACCTAATGTGTAGAGTGCTGACAAATTCATCCGTAAACATGTCACGTAAGCTCTTTCATTAACGATAATGGACGAAAGTTAATGGATGGATGATTTTGTTGCACTTTTTTAACTTTCGGAGACTAAAATTTGAATTTTCGTCTTTCAGGGACAAATTTGTCAGCGCTCTACACATTTAGGGACAAAAATGATTAGTTATCAATTTTTAAAATGAGAAAACAATCATAGGGGAAAGGATCGGGACATCGACCAGTGTGCCACAATTTTAAAAAAAATTTACCCAAATGACACGCGAACAGTAGTATTTCCCAAATTGCCACGCCACCTAATTCGTTCCAAGGCCTAGAGAAATAAGTAGCTGATGTGGCGCAATTTTGTTGGCCATGTATTTCACTACAGGGGCCAACGAAATACGCGGTCAACAACGGGCAAGACACGTGGCAGACAATGCGTATTTTGCTGGGGGCCCAAGTGAAATACGTGGCAACAAGGAAAAAAAAAGTTGTTGGGACACATGTCACGCATACATGAATTGGTGATGTATTTATCATATAAACTTCAAATGGTCTAACTTTTGATAGAAATGTCCGATGAAGGCGTATGATATGTCAAAATGCTCGAAATTAAGAGAAGTAATTAAAAAAAAGTATTAAATTAACTAATTAAATAATTAAAAAATAGAAAAACAAGGAAATTTTTTATGATTGAATCTTAAATCCTAATTTTGAGGCACTTAGAGGCGTTTATTGAGAAAAAATAGTGGACTGAATCCTCTTTGGAATTTTCCTAGGGCTTCCTCTCTTAATTTCGAGCGTTTTGAGATATTGTACGCCTCCATCGGACATTTCTATCAAAAGTTATGACCATTTGAAGTTTATATAATCAATATTAGCACCAATTTAGCGAATTCGTAGGGAGCTGCCACGTGTCACTTATCCACGTATTTCTCCCCTGCACCTAGCAAAATATGTGTTGTGTTCCATGTCGTCACACGTATTTTACTAAACACCCCAGCAAAATACGTATTTCGCTGGCCCCTATAGTGAAATACGTGGCCAACAAAATTGCGCCACTTTAGCTCACATATTTCGCTAGGCCATGGAGGGAATTAGGTGGCGTGACAGTATAGGAAATACTACTGTTCGTGTAGCATTTAGACAATTTTTTTTAAAAAATGTGGCATGTTGGTCGATGTCCCGTCCTAACCTCGGTTCACCTCTGAATTCATCGACATAATATCAATGGCGAACTTTGTTGTGATAAAGGGGGTCATGGCATTCCAAAAAACATTATAAAAATATTATATGATATTCATATTTACATTTTAAATTGTCACTAATAATTTGTTATAACATACTTTTTTGCTTCCTACACCCCTAAAAGACATGAACAGACACAAATACCCCTACCTCTCCCAAGCAATCCCCGCCTCCACCCAATACCATCGTCGACCCAAACATCACTGCCACAACCATCCAACACCACCGTCGACGACCTTGATGCAGAAAAACAACTCTAATGAAGCCGAGAACAAAAGAAAGCTGTAAAATTTGACCCTATTCCATAAAAGTCTTTCCATAATACACTTAATTGTTTTAATACCTCAAGCTTGGTCTTTATGAAAGTATAAAAACATAATTCTAGAAAGGTTTTTCTAGAAATATAAAAATATAGTATTCCAAAGGGCCTTTATGAAATTATATTTTGTACTTCCAAAAAGGTTTTTCATGAATTATGTTTTTATACTTCTATAAAAACATTTTAGGAAGTATAAAAAAATAAGTGTATTCAGGAAAGACCTTTTTGGAATTTGTACACCTATCTTTGGTTCTTGATTCATCTATGACTTTGCGCCTTTTTTCCTGCATTTGGGTGGTTCAACGTTGTGTAAGGTGGTTTGCAAAAATGGTTTGGCGCTAGTATTGGGTGGAGGCGAGGCTTTGGAAGAGGCAGGAGTATTTGTGCCAATTCATGTCCTTTAGGTGTGTAGAATGCAAAAATGCAAGTGCAGGAAATAAAAGCTAACTAAGCGACCAGCAAATTGGAAGATGGCAAGATGCCTTGTTTTAAAAGGAATGCAAGCTAGACACATCACTTTTCTACTTGACTGTTGCTAAATTCTCCTCCCAGTTTGCTAAGTTAACCCCCATTTCTTCTCATTAAATTTATAGTTACCAATTATACCTTTTCAACCTTGTTTTTACACTTCCCTCATGATTACACCTTCCTCTTCTTCCGTTCAAACTGCCCAAAATGAAATCAGATATGCAAAAACAAAATTAGATTTGCAAAATGAAATTAGATCTGCACAAAATGAAACCAAATCTGCAAAAACTGAAACCATATTTGTGAAAAATGAAACCTGATCAAGATATGAAGATGATTTCTCTCTTCATTTTCAATGGTAGTTCACAATGGGTGTGGGCACAACGTTGAGAATGGGTGTGCGACAGTCTTGCTTAAAGGCCATCCCTTGCCGAATCGAACGACCGCAACAATCATTCTTATTCCTCTTGACACCCTTAAACCAGTTTTTATTTGTGAAAGTGAAACAAAGGTTCCAAACCAGTTTTTATTTGCTGTGATGTGGGGTTTTTCATCGGTGATGGCGCGACACCAGCAACAACCATTCTTCTTCCTCTCAACACCGTCTTCCTTTGCTTCTTTGAAACCGATCACCTAATCGATGACAAAGTCGTGTTTTCTATTTTGGGGTTTCAATTTGGATCTCAATTTATTGTTGTTTGGGTTCTGGTCTGTTCGCAAGTCTGATTGAGGTTGTAAGGGGGAGTAAAGACAACAAATAATGAGGGATTTGTGGAGGTTCATGGTGTGTGTGATTATGAGATTTGTTGAAGGTTCACGGTTGAGGTGGTTTATGGAGACAAAACGAAAAACACAATCATGGGAGGTGTAGAAACATGGTAAAAAGGATATGATCAGTAGTAGCAAATTTAAAAAGGATATGGGAGGGGGTTAACTTAGCAAACATGGGAAGTGCATTTATCAAGAAAATTTCTACTTATACACACAATAGTCTTCACCTAGCAGTTTTCTTACAACGAGCGACACTGCCCATTGGCTTGGTTGCCACCTATCCTAGGCTGCATGCTATTTAGTCCAGAATTTCCAAACAATTTTAAAGTATCGATAATGATGTTTTCTCTTAAAAAAATCATTATTTTATTTGAAATATCATATTGTATAAAAAGTAGTTTGGTTTTAGAAATACTAATAATTAATTATATTTAGGAGTAGTCCCAAATAATTAATATACTATCACTAAAATTAATCTTGTATATTTATCAAATAAAAACACCATTATTTTATGTGAAATAAACAACATTTTATGTGAAATGGTTGTTATTTTATGTAAAAATAGTTGTTATTTTATGGCATATTTTATTTAAAAAAATGATACATGAAAGAGAAATGTATCTATAAATTTGTCACACTTTTATCAGCAGTGACATTTATTATAACAAGTGTTTTATTTTATTGCAAGTTTTCAAATAAAAGAAAATAATTAACCTATGTTATGTGTTGGTGTGTTGTGTGTCCGGGTGTCCGTGTGTCGTGTCTGCATGTATATATGAGCTTAATTTCACAAAAGTCATACACATACACTCGCTTCACCTAAGAAGAAATAATTTTTGAGATTAGCAAGAAAATTGAATCTATTGCCCAAGAATTTATTCCGTGCATATGATCGTTCGAACAAATATTGGGCCTTCAAGAACATACTTCTTGTTCAAAGAATAATTTGGAAGTTATGAAAATGTTAGGTGTACACAAAAGAATCTAAAAAATTATTCAAAAGATTTAAAGAGACTATGATGCACATGTTTTTATTGAAAACTTTAAGAGGAAACAAAAAGTAAATCCATCATAATAATATAATACATATGGGGCAAATAGAGAATGTAATCTAAAACATGATTTTTTTAGCATAAGGTATATGTTAGAATAAATTAGGTTAAAATATATTTTTTGTTTTTATAAAAAATTTAAAGTTTATTTTTTATTTTTTAAAAACAATTTATCCGTTTTTCATTCTTGCAAAATTATAACGTGTTACTTTTTTGACTCAAAGAAATATATCCAAATTTGTGGCATTTTTTATAATTTGAATTTTAAAATACTATTTGTGGAGTTTAAAAAGTCTTAACTATCAATTTGGTTCCTAAATTATTTTAAAATATTTAATTTGATACCTATATTAAAAAATTCAATTTGTTCTTTAAGATTTTTTAAAATGTACCAACTAATTTAATCCTTTCTGTTCAATTATGTTCAATTATACTGACACATACCTTTGGATTGTAATTTGTAGTAATTTTTGTTTATGAACAGTAACGGTTAAAAATATTCACAATTATTTATTTTAGAAAACCACCACCGTAAATTAAAAATGCTTATTTTTGGCCTGAACTCATTTTGAAACGAAAGTGGGAGATTTTTTAGCAATCTCATTATATTTCTGTAAGTTAAGAGTCGTTACACTACGCTGCTAGTTTAACCAAAAAGAATTTATAATTATAATTCTAAGTCTCATTAATAAAATAAGTTATCTTTAATTGATTAAAATCAATAATAGAAAAATTTGCAAAGTTACGGTCAAGTATCCAAACGAATTTTCACCGTAAACAAATATGCTTGCTGCCTATATATCTGTGTGTGTGGTCAAAGAGTATTTAATATTTTAATTCATTGTTTTAATATTTATTTAATATTTTAATTTTTTATAACTTTATTACATTCATCTAATATCAACTAATAATGTTTCTGGACATTCGATACTAGTCTATATCTCGAGAGGAAAAGAAAGAAAAAAGTGTCAAACAAATATGTATATTATTGAAATATTCATGTATCGTTGTTAATTTTTCAATATCGAATGATCACCGAAAAGATCACTTTATATATTTTTCCAATGTAAAACATGTGGTTTATTTTGAATAGTATATACCTTTTACCATGTTGTCACTGTCAACATTTGTTCTTCGTTGTTCAGAATAATTTTTAACTAAATAATTACGTACAAATTTTTACATTTCATATTTCATATTTTTTAAGATTTCCTATATTTTCATCAAATATCAAAGTACTCAACATATAACGAGAGAATCTCTCAAAAAAAAAAAATAACGAGAGAAGATAAATTAAGAAAAAGGAGAAAAACATCAGTAATCGTAAAAATAAATATATAAAATAATATGAAATAATTAAAAATGACTTATAAACATTCCCAATCCTTTTGATACCTAGAAAAGTAAGTAAAGAGTAAAATATTAGTATTTAGTAGGTATGAAATAGAGAGGAAATAAGAAGTAAAGGTAGAAAAAAAGAAGAAAAAATTAAGAAATAAAAAAGTATGTATCCCATTCTTTTTTATTTCTTCATACAAATGAAAGCAATTTATGCAAACAAGAAGTTAAAAAAAATTGGCTCATCAAAAGGGACATATCATGTTTATTTGATGTTATGGCTTTTTTATTTATTTATTTTCTTAATTTCTCTTAAATTAACACTTCTATTTTCACTCCTTTTTCATCTACTTTCATTCATTCAATTTCTCTCTTCTCCATTTCTATTTCTTCCTACTAATCACTTATAGGTAATAGAAGTGTCATGATGTGATAAAGAAAATAAAAAGAGAAATAATAAGAAAAATTATTAAATTGTCTCACAACAAATAAACAAGTATGATAATTAAGTATTACCAATCAGTTCTCAATAATTAAACTCTATTAGTAAAAAGCAGAGTGATAAACGTGCTCTATTTTATTTTATTTTTTTAAGCACGTGTGTTCACTTAATAACACTTTCTTTTAACAGAAATTGAAAAATTAAGTAACTAAATCACATAAGATTACAATTGCAGCTAGAAAAACTGAAATTACTAGCAGTTAATCCTTGCATCGTGTTTGTCTCTGTACTTTTTAATACCATACACATTTAAATATATACTATATTTTATTTTATTTTTATTTAAAAAGGAGACAGAGAAACAGAATAATTAAAGGCAACAGGAAAAGACAAAAAGGTTTAGTTGTCATGGCAACAGAAATATCCATCCACACGTGGGATGTCAGTGCCGCGCCTCAGCGCGTTTTCATTGGTTGTTAAAAGCAGAAAAATGAAAAAAGAAGATACCATAGAGAGAGACAATTATATAGAAACCCCTTCAAATTTCCATTATCATTTCCTTCCTAAAACCAAAACTCACTTACTATATATTCTTCATTCTTCGTTCCACTTCCATTAATTGCCCTAATTCAAGAAGAAGAAGAAAATGAGGAATCCATCATCATCAACAACAACAACAACAACAGCTACAACAACCAAGACCAAGGTGAAGAACAATAGCAACAACAACATTGGTAGCAACAACTCTCCATGTTGTAACAAGGTTGGGTTGAAGCGAGGTCCATGGACGCCAGAAGAAGACGAGTTGTTAGCGAATTACATCAAGAAAGAAGGAGAAGGACGGTGGAGAACGCTCCCCAAGCGCGCTGGCCTTCTCCGCTGCGGCAAGAGCTGCCGCCTTCGCTGGATGAACTACCTCCGCCCCTCCGTCAAGCGGGGCCACATCGCCCCCGACGAGGAAGATCTCATCCTCCGCCTCCACCGCCTCCTAGGCAACCGGTACTTATATTATCTTGTGTTTAGGATTTAGGGTTTAGGGTTACTGATGAAAAATAAGGGTTAGTTCTTACATTTTTTTTCTAACTAGGGTTCATTAATTTGTTATCTCTATATTGGATTGGCAGGTGGTCTTTGATAGCTGGGAGGATTCCTGGAAGAACAGATAATGAAATAAAAAACTATTGGAATACCCATCTAAGTAAAAAGCTTATTAGCCAAGGGATTGATCCAAGAACTCATAAGCCTCTTAACCCACCATCCATTAATGTTCCTTCTTCTTCCACTACTTCTAAACCTTCTCCAATGATCATCACCAACAACCATATTAACCCTTTTCATCACGATCTCACCAACATGTTTAACCAAGGAGTTCATCAAGTTCATCATCTGGGTCAACATCACCACCAACCTCCAGTTTCTAATCCCTATGATAACCATAACCCAGTACCTGCTGCTGCCACCGGTGATGTTTCTGCAATGGGTTTCATGGACAACAGCAACAACAACAACAACAACAACAACAACGAGGATTGCAACGATGATATCAACATCAATTGTTACTCTGACGATGTTTTTTCTTCCTTCCTCGACTCTTTGATCAACGATGATGCTTTTGCAGCGCAACAGCATCACGTGCAAATGGAAATACCCACACCCAGTGAGCGTAGCATCATGAATCCACTTCCATGTGATGATCGTGTTGATGATCATCTGGGTTCAATCGCCACTGCTTCTGCACCGCAAGGTTACGGTGATGAACTTGGGGTTCTGTGGAAATCGCCACTCGTGAATGATGCTACTTTCAGCCAACACGTTAACGATCACATCACCAAGAGGGTTCATGATCACCGCAATCAATAGTATCTAATACTGTTGTTATTAGTTAACTGCTTCATCAAAGGGTTCAAGAATACTTGTGTTGTTGTCTATCCTGTGAAATGATGGAGAGAGTAAGTAATAAGGACATTAAAGAAAGTTGTCAAGAAAGATCTTACTTTAAATAACATTCTTGAAGCTAGCTATGGTCTTTAACCGAGATGAATAACGTCTAATAATTCATAAAGTCGATCTTACTTAATGGAATAATTAAGCTTTTCGTTGTTGTAATTGTGTTGTTGTGGTTCTTCCATATATAAGTTGTTGCTTTTGTTGTATTGAAATTTTAGTATTGGACTTGGTGAGTTTGGTGTGCTTAATTTCATGTCATGCATGTTTGCCTCTAGCTAGCTTTCTGCCCTTGATCTAATCAAAACAAGACAGATTTTAATGTATTAATGTACTATGATTTGTATTATAAGTTATAGTACTGCTTTACATTAATGGATTTTTTTTATAACACATTAATGGACTTAGGTTTTGACTGGAATTGAGATTATTTGATACTACGTGTGTCTTCTCCACTTTAAATAAAGTTCACTCTTCATTAAAGGATAATTTTGTTCATGTTCAATTTTGATATTCTTAGAGTGAACGAAAGAAGTCTTTGTTATAACAATCAATTATGAGTTTGAAGAAGATATTAAGATATCAAACTCTATGAATGATGTAATGATATATACATTATGAAATTATCCGTTGAGTAATATTTACTATTTTCTTGAAGACAGAAACTAAATGTTGAAGAAAAAATAATGGAAAAATGAAAGCATGGAAATTACAACTTTTTTTATATCAGCATATATATATATATATATATATATATATATATATATATATATATATATGAGGTGTATTACTGTTGGAGGGATAAAAAATTATAAATAAAGATGGCCATAATATTTCTTCACACACTTAATACAAAATGTCTCCTATTTATTCTAATGCAATAAAAAGCTTTAGAGCTTTAAATAATGACTACACTATAGCCTCAATTACATAATTCTTTGAATTAATACAAGTGCACACATGCATGACTATCCACACAACTTCATCCAATTTCTAATTGTTGCTACCTCTAACAGTCGTCTAGAATGGAAGTTTGAATTTAATTACCTTCGAGAGCATGTTTGATATAGCACAAACATATGCATTAGTAGTCTTTCTCCATATATGGAAACATAAGCACGCGAGGATCTCTTGTGCAGTTTCTTGAAGTTTGCATCCCTTTATCATGAAGAGGTCAGGTCAGCGGGTACAGCTTCATAAAATTGAAGAAGCACAAATCATTCCTTACATTGTGAAGCGTAACAAAGAAGAATTTACGTTAATCACAAGTATATTGAGTGTATTTGGATAAGCTAACTCAATAAGTTGAGTGTATTTGGATAAGCTAACTCAATAAGTTTATTAGTTTAGTCATCGCAAAAACAACATATATTATATTGGCCGTACAAGGTATCTTAACCCAACACTCATTACAAGGTAATGTTATTTACCTTAGTAAAGCATAAGATCCAATGACCATTCAAGAAAAGAAAAAAAAAAAAACCTTTACCTTAGTAATTTATTTGATTAAATTTAAATTTTTACAAGGTCTGACATTTGCAATCTCACCTTTTGAAGATAATATTATTCAATGGCCTTTTCATCGGGTTTATAATAATGTGTCCAAGTCAACCTACTCTGACTAATCACCTACTATAATGATCGACCGATATTAATTATTTTATAATACTCTGACTTAACTGACTCTGACTTCACCTATATTCATCTCACTTACTCTAATGATAAAAAAGAAAACAAAAGAAAAAAGAAAATTACCCTCACAAAAAAATGTCACACTTGAAGCATATGAAATTCCACTATATAGCCATAAGAGCGCTGTTGGAAAGCTATGGACATCTGACAATGAAATGAACCTCTTAGATTATCTAAGAAGCTCAACGTTTGGAATCAAGATGCTACATATAATAATGAGTCAAAATGAGAAAAGAAGATATATTGTAGAAAACTCTAGAAACTACTTGAATGGCTGAATATAGAAGAATCTATAAATCGGATGCTATATGTATCGAGTGAAGGATGGTGATATAGCTCAGATTTCTTCTATTTATTTGCTGCAATAATTAAAGAAAGTCTAAAAGTTAGAGGAGAAATCGATATCATCAATTTCTTTAAGAAAAAGACCCCCACTCAGAATCTTCGTCAAAACCAACTAGGAAAATAATCTCATAACTAATGTTATACTGAAAAGAAAAAAAAAATGAAGTTTTCAATTGAGAAGCCGCCAAAAAGTGGTTAAAAACATCAAGATGGTACACATGATATAATGTGTCAAAGTCAGGAAAGAAAATAAGGAACAGTGGCCAAAATGCCACAAATTTTAAAAAAATTTGGCAAAATATCACGCGTGCCAAAGTTTTTGTCGAAATGTCACGCGGGCTAAATTGCTGGACAGGTGAGCGAAATAAGGACTACACGTGTCGTGACAGCACCTATTTCGCTGCCAACCCTAGCGAAATACATCACCACTCATTGTTTGCCACGTGGCAAAAATGGCACGTGTCGTGACGACACCTATTTCGCTGATAACCCTAGCAAAATATACCACCACTCATTGTTTGTCACGTGACAAAAAAGCATGCCACATCATGCCACCTAATTCGCCCAGTTGGCTAGCGAATTAAGACATGTGGCAGTATGGCAAAAACTTTGACACGTGTGGCATTTTGCCAAATTTTTTCAAAATTTGTGATGTAAAAAATATCCTATAAATTACTTGAGTGACCCAACATAAAAGAATAATGAAGTTATAGGCTATGAAAAATTACTTATAAGAGAAATACACTGATTTAAACCTAATTTTCTCATTTTTATATAAAATATTCCCTCTTAATTATAAAATATGTTGTTTTATATATATATATATATATATAATTTTCGATAATTATTATGAGTATTTATGTTAGTAAATATGGTTTAACCCACCAATCCCAAAAAAAGAGAAATAAGTAAATTAGAGATTGATTGATAATGAGAAATATTGATTACAAAAAGCTACATTTGGCTTACACACAATACTAGAACCAATAATCATGAATGAGAGAGAATAAAAGAAAAAGAGAGAAGATCAAGGGATACAAAAAAATGGACCTGTACTACATAAAAAAAGAAACATGTGTCAAAGGCTGATTTTTATAATACTATGATGAAGAGTACCTAATCATTTGTAACTCAAAATTAATTAACTTCCAACTAAATTGTAACTAAATATTTAATTGTTATAGCTTCTTACTAGCTGGAAGTGCATATTTGCACTTACAGATTCCAATATCAAATAAAATGCAACCAAATCAGCAAATTATGGGTGTAGAAGTAGTCATGCATCTAGCCAATATAGAAAAAATATTTAACCATAAGACAAGCAAAGGTTTCATTCAATCTACTTAACCACCTACTAAAAGTAAAATGAACAAAACTTAACTACAGAAGGAGAACCTAACTCCATGCTTAATCATTTTGCAATCACCAATTGAGAAACAAAGGCTTAATTACCATGTGATCATGAGGTAGAACTTAGAAGCAACAAATAGTTAACTGTTGATAGTAGAAGCTAAATAGGAGACATATACTAACCACACAAGACAGAACAAAATCAAATAAATATCAATGTTCAACTATTCAAAGTAGAAGTTCACATCATTAATGCTTAACCACTAACAACAGAAGCAAACAATAGCTAAATAGTGTAAGGCAAATAGTCATCACCAGCTAGCCAACATGAGCCAAAAAAAGCCTTCAGCAAGTAAAATTTGAAAATCAGAGAACACCAAACGATTTCACTAGCCAAAATAAGAAACATAATCTACAATAACATAGTCCATCACCAAATACACGATAATAAGAAATTGCTTTACCAGACCAGCATGTAACAACTTCAAAAGCCCCAACATTTGCATCAGGCAAATAGTCACCATCAGGCAAGCAAGCAAAGTCAAGAACTTACTAAGGAGGTCTGTCTCAATTGGTTGAACCGATCAAGATATATGAATTGTTATAAACTTTTTAATATCTTCAATTCCTACAGTTAAAAAATAAGTCAAAGAACTTGAGCATACTACCAATATATGATATTTCACACAAATCCCGACACAGACTTTTCATCTCTATGCAAATGCATCACAGGTATCTCTTCATTCACATGCACCATAAAAGTAATGTTTAATTAGAAGTTAATTGAGTCAGTTGGATTAGTTGGAAAGCCAATCAATGGTTAGCTATTAATTTGATAATTTCGGTTATATTTGTCATTTTGTCAAGTGAAGTCAATTGGCTACCAATTGCCCATGTATAAATAGGAGGACCAACTCGATGTGAGATTAATTTTTCATTCACTTTAATAATAGAAAACATTCCGTTATTTAATTTCTGATATATTTAATACGGTGGTATCATAAAACAAAGTCAAGGAATTGCACAGCTTCCCCACAATTAACAAAATCCCATAAGCCACCAACAACTAGGAATTTCTTCATATCTCTTCACTCATCTGATTGTGGCAGGGGGTCAGAACAAGAGCCTAAGAAGGTCGAAAGTGGAAATAAGACAATTTATTCTAACTATAATATTCCTTAATATTGGTCTCATTCTAGGTTTGGAGAATCAGGGTACTAACTAGAGTTTTCGAGATAGTAGACCCTGATATATATCGGTTTTGTTTGATTACCCTGTACAAGTGTATCCAATTTTCTACTAACTTTTCGTCCTTTGCATTTGGGTACACCTATGTTCCCTAGATGAATAATGTGAGAACAACGTTGTCTTTCTCACAAACAAAAATCCAATGTTCGGCGTGAAGTTAAGAGATGCTTAATTCCGACATGAGTAAGAATCAAATGAAGGTTGAAATTGTGATTGAAAATGGTGGATAATGACAAACCATGACGAAGCTGATTAACAATGCTAGTCCGACACTCAAGTCAAGTAAGTAGATTAAAAAAATAAGAATGTGATTTAAAATTAGTATGTACCTCTAAAAGGTGTAATTATCCACTTTATATTTGTATCACCTGACATCATAGACTATAAGGCAATGACTTGTTATTTTTTTTCTCATAAATATTCTTGTTCAGAAGTAATTATGTTTGAGAATTGAGATATTGAATACTAAATATAGACATCCTCTCACGAGAGATTAGACAATGATTGCTATCATTTATTAATTTATAACCAGCTAGACTGTTTAGTTTATTATCTCACTATTAAGTTTTTTTTTTTTTAAGAGAATTTCACTATTAAGTTAGTCATTGAATTGATAGCCTTCGTGAGAATAGAATATATTTAGACTAGATTGCAGTTGGTTATTTATTAGGCCTCATATTAAACTAAACCCCAATCCAAAATAATTTCAAACAATCATGTCCCAAATTACTAATTAGCTATAGTAGAGATTTTAAGATTGGACTAAACTAACTAACTAGTATACCTTGATTAATCAAGAACTAGTTCACGGACTGATTTGGTCCATCCTTTTCAGTCCAATAGTTAACAAATTAGCTTCTTTTTTTTTATAACAAAAGTTAACAAATTAGCAATTAATCATTAAATCAAGTACAAACTATACCACACAAACCAAATGGTTCAAGCTCTGTCTCACCAAAAATATTAAATTTCATCCTGATTTCCAAGCCCTAACATTGATAATGTCTTGGAGACCTGAACCAAGCTTTCAACCAAAAATATACTCGTTATTTATTTACCAAATGCTTTATTATTTTAAATAAAAATATATCTATTCATAATACTTTCTTAATTTGTATTTTTTATTAATTCAACTCTTATTGTTTTTATTTCATAACTTATAACATGATTCTTATAATTTAATTTAAAATTTAACTTGAGTTTTCTCACACATTCATCTTAGTTGACTATTTAATATTATATATATATATATATATAATCATTATTTTAATCACACTTCAATCATATATGAATTAATGTGTTTATAGGTTTAATTTAAAGATATCGGCTATAACTCACCTAAGAATGTTTTTCTTTTTTAAGCGCGGCTAAGAATGTTTAATTTAACCGTAACTTAGTATTTCCAGTTCAATAATTGGTTCAATTTAAAAAAATATTGATCGTAATTCATTCTTTACTTAAAGAAGTGTAAAAAGATCCAACGTGAATTGGTATTAGATTTGGGTCATATTTAAAGTTGTATTGACTACATTTGATATTACACTATATTTTAAGGAATATATATATATATATATATATATATATATATATATATATTAAGAATTAATAATTAAAAAAACTTACATGCGTTCTACTTAACATTATAATGATATTGCACTTTTAATTAATTAATTTTAATATTAAAATATTGTTGATTTTTTGCAACTTGGTGATTATCAAACCAATACAAACATCTTTATTTTATACTTTCAGAATATTATTATTTTATATTAAAGTGACTTTTTTTTTATTACCCATAAGAAAAGTATTAGCCAAATCACTTTTTACATTCAAGTGACGATATAGTACTGTTTTTTAAAAAAATATTAACTTAGTCACTCCACTTTCTTGAAATGATAAAATTTTCACGAATCCTACCAAAATCGACTCAACATCAACCATGGCCCTACCTAATTTCCAAGCATTTCTAATCAATTTTAATTATTATCAATGATATATATAATTATGCAATCAATTATTTGTTCAACGCATTTCAATTTGCACGTGATTGAAACTTTTTTTTTTAAGGTAGTGACTGAAACTTGAAAGGATTAAAAAGAAAAGAAAAGGAAAGATAATTATTACAAGCGGTTGATTGCATGTCAGAAAAGTTATTTATAAAAAAATCTATCAATTTTAACTTCATTGGAGAAATTATAAAGTCTGACAATTTTCCAAATATGGAAGGCCACAAATAATCTAACAAAATAGTAATGATCCTCAACTAAACTCGGTCTCAAACTACCAGTCTTTGCAACTTGTATATTGACTTCGACTTTGCAAACTGTTTGGATCGTTTGATATGCAAATTTTACTATGACTATTTTATTTTTTGTTACAATGCAATTTATGTATGAGAAAAATTAACGTACACTTTTACAGTACCGGTCTTTTATGGAAGAAAAAAAAACCTTTATTTTGTATTATTCTACTTGAAATACTTATCTGATAATACTCTCAAACTACACAAAATTTTCTTTCTTTGAAAACAAAATCGTATACCAGCATTACTTCTTTACATATACATATCTTGGAAATAACATAAAATAGTTTTATATACATACAAATGTGGGAAAATTTCTAAATTCGAAATATTTTCTCTACACTTATATGCAAGTAATTGGATGGCTTGTACAACAACCTGTTAAGGTGTGACATTCCATGCATAGACTTGTACACACGAGATGAATGTATTAAATCAATTAATATAACAAATATTATATAAAATATTTATGTTTTAAAATTTATATATCACTTAATATAGCAACGATGTAAATTATTTGTACATGAATCTCTTTAATATCTCTCTCACATCTCATCGATCTTTTGCCGGAAAGTCTCGAGTTTTAGGCGGGGGGCTTGCTGGTCAAAAATTTGAGTTTTGGCTGTTTATTCACCAGAAACTAATATCTTAACTCGTTTTTAAAATCAGAAATGCTTATTTATGTAGCCATTAAACAATAAAAGGGATATCCAGAGCAACTCAAGGTATCTTTTTAACGTACAATAGCAACAAACAAAACTTCAACCTAAGATGATATGTGAATTATGAAACACAACTACCATTAGGCCAAACCTTAGTGAGTTACTTAAGGTATTATTTGATGTATGAAAATGAGATATCAAGTTTTGGATTCAGTAACTTTTGCTACATTATTTAGTATGTACAGTACAGTCCAATTAAATTTCTAATTCTGAATATAATAACTTCATAAAACAGAAAAATAACCAAGCTATGTGAATTTATTCGCCTAGCATATTCTTTTTATATTCATGCGGGAGAAGAGGAAACAAATAATCGTCAAGATAAATAGTTGTTAACCCAAACAAAAATGATAGAAATAGCACAGCTACACGTATAGCTGGAAAATAAAACGCACAAACATATGCAAACAAAACTAAGCATCCAATTCATCATGCATTCATTCGAAAGATTAGTCTTTAGTTCTTAATCAAAAAATACTCCGAGCAAACACAAAAATATTGTTGGATGGCAAGGACTCACCGGGAAAGCTTGCAACATGGAGAACATCATGCTCGAAAAAGACGAAGTTGAGCATTCACTTCATGGTTGGAGTTGAGGCACACATTTGATGGCCCTCCTCCCATCTTCATTACTCTCCCAGCTACCTCAACTTTGGATTCTCATTTTAAAATCCAAATTTTGGATCAACCAGTCATGATGTGGAGAAGGAAAAGTTGATAAGTGAAGAGTTTGTGTTATGTATATTTGTTTTGTGACATGCTGTTAGGTCGGAGCAGGTGAGTAGTAGTTACTGAAAATCTATGGCTATGGCTAGGTAGATGCTTGCATTGGTAATTGACTGTTAGATTTGAGAGTCCAGAGAACTAAGAATGAAGGATTTTATTGACCAAGTCTAACACTAACCAAAGTTACCAAACGTTCTTCACGCCATCCAAACCAACTTTCCTTTCAGCTTTCAAAGTCCAACACTGCTTCTTCTCTCGAGCAATGGCAGAGATAGCCGGCACCTCTTTTAAGTTCTAACTCAAATTTAATTAATTGTCTTGAAATTTGATTAAATAAATATCCACCAACTTCAAAGAAAAAATAAATGATAAAATGGAATTACAAATGATGGGAATATAAAAGTTTAATGTAAATAAGTGAACAAAATTTTACGGGAGATAGAATTATGGATAAATAGAAACCTAAACTTAGAAGTTCTTATAACACTTAATCATAAGAAGCACCATGGCATGTTTATATAAACTTGGAACCTATGACAAAATTGTGATCCCTGAATTTCCAGGACATATGCACCACACTGTTTAAATCTTTGGAGCTGTACTAGTCAGCCATTCTTCCAAACTTCATCTTCCCTTAATCCAAGAAGTCAACCTGCTTCCTTTTCTTGGAAAATTTCATAGCACTTTGAAATCCATTCTGTTCATCACTAAATTGGGCAGCTGTTCGAGCCCGCAGTTCTTCCAAGCTCTCAGCTTCTTTCGCTCTCTCTATCACCTGAAAATAATAAGAGCTATTAGTTCTCAAATACTTCAAATTTTAACAGGCCTTCTCCATGCCCAATAAGAAAACATTTAGGATGTGTTTGGTTTAACATTAGGTTGAACAGACACACATTCTCATGCACATTTTGTGAAAAGTAGAAATTCATAGCTTTTGATTCAACAGCCGTTGGGGGCCTTCCAACGGAAAACAAAACATGCACTCACTAAATTTCTAAAATCCAAAATTTAGTTTCACTAACCAGATGCCTCCCATAGAGATGGGTGCTTGAAAGTGCTTTGAGGGCATTTTGTGCCTCCTGCTGAGTAACATACTCTACAAAAGCAAAGCCTCTATGGTTTCCAAACTTCATTGGCAACCTTAAGCTTTTAATCTGCACAGTTTAGAGCAATCAAACATGAGTGAAAACAAAGCAGTCAAATGCACCAGAAAACTAATTTTGGCTGAAATAATACACAGATTTAATCAAAACCCATGTGAGTCTCATGCATTAGGCTTCCCTTTTAGATATCAGCTAAAACAGGATTGAAAATTGAGATGAAATAGTCATATAACTCCTATAAAAATAGCTAAAACCAATTAACACACAATTTGTTGGGATATCAGGTCCGTTAATGTGTCTCAATTTTGCATGAATCTCACTTCAACATGTAAGATGTAACTGACATCATTTGGATTTGGCATACAAGGTAATTGTAGAAAAATCATGTGCAAGTCCAGGCTCATTATTCTGGACCCATTATCAACATAATTGCACATTATCATTTTAATCAGCAATAAAGAACTCAAATATTCAAAATAAAGCAAATATTAAACCTTTGTAGCAGGTTACTGATTGCAAACACCTTACAAGTGGTTCAATATCAACCAACTGGCATAATATGTCTTAAAATTTTGATCCACTCCAGACAACACTCAACTAAAATCCAAAACATTCCATTGGATGCATCAAACCATGGATAAGATAACTACTGGAGGTTGGTAAATTCCACAGGACGTGACTGTTGATAGATGCAATTGGCACAAAACAGGGATGGCAACATGTAGAGTTTAGGTAGGGTACTATAACGCCTGTCTCCATACCCACATTTAAAAGTATAAACCCGTACCCTTACCCATATTCACATGGGAAGCAACCTCAATACCTGTTTGGTTGACTTGAATATAGTCTCTCGTTATATGTTTGTTTGACAAATTAATAGAACATGGATGCTATCATATTCATAATACTAATATTAATGGTGAAAAATCAATAAAAAAAAAAAGAGCACTGATTAAAAGCAAAATATGTAACATAAATGAGGAAAACTTTCAAAGATATTCCAATTTTGAATTTTTAAAGCATTAAAAATAGAGTTCATTAATTTAATTAACTATTTAAAAAATTTCAAATTTTAGATATAAAATACCATAAATTTATTACGCGGATATGAGTAAGGTTGGGTCACTTGGGTGGTATAGTACCCATACTTGCAGCCATACCAGCAAAATTTTGTAGGTAAAACTACTCATAAGTCATAACCAAACTCTAGCTTATTTGAAGGATAAATACCATAACCATTGCAGGTAATTTTAAAGGGTTCGCATTGGGTCTGGATCCAAGTGCCACCCCTAAAATAAATTAACTATCTGAATAGTAATTAATCACCTGGCCAAATGGGCTAAACAATCGTCTCAGGTCCTTCTCTGTTGCCTCAAAAGCAACATTTTTTATGAGCAATTTTGTTGAACTCCTATCCTTCTCAACTGTCTTTTGTTTTAGCCCATCATTCTTGACATTACAAGGTTGTAAAATAAGAGCATGGCTGTCCAAAACTGTCCCCTGAAAAAAAAGATAGAATTAAAAGAAAATCAGAAGTAGAATTAGGATCTCAAAATGCAAATAACATGTAAATACCTGTAAATCTTTGCAAACATTTGTAGCAGTTTCAGGGGAGTCAAACTCAACAAATCCAAACCCCATAGAAACATTTTTCCCATTTTTCAAATGCTTCTTCACCTATTTGGGAAAGCAACAAAACCAAAATAAGAGAAGCAACAAAACAAAAATATGAAATACAGCTAAGTCATAAAGAGTTAGAAATTAAACCAATACCTTGACACTCAAAATGCTTCCCTCTTTCATGTTTTCAGTTAAATGTTTCCTCAGACTTTCATCCATAGTCTTGAAATTTAGGTTCTTGACAAACAGGGACCGGGCCTGAAGCATGACAGATTAGTTAATTAATAATAAAGAACGGGCAATATGGATTAGTTAGAAGCAACTAATCTCAACAATTTAAAAAATGTAGAATATTTCTCCATAGTGGCATCATGATGCAAAAACATAGATAGATGACAAATTTCATTATTGGAAAGAACAGACTTGATAGCTTGAATTCCCTATAGGAATATACTTACTTGGTGTAACTTTTCTTTTCTTTTAGCTAAACTGTAAGTCTAAACTATAGTTAGTAGTTAGACTATGGTTAGTTTAACAGTTAGGACAGCTGTGTGACAGCTGCCACTGACTAACTCGGGTTAGTTGACAGTTACATAACTGTAACTGTTATATAAACTGAAGTGTAATCAGTTTCTGTTTGGGTTGAATACAATCAACATTTTCACCTCAGTTTAGTTTTCTAAATTCTCTTAGATTCATTTATTCCCACATCACTTCACTACCATTTTATAAAACATGATTTTTTTAAAATATAAAATGCTCAGGGTCTTATTGACTAGACAGTCCAGCTAAAGGATTATTTTAATCATGATACACACTGAGGGTAGATGCTTGACAAGTCAGTGACTATGTATTCAAGTAGAACCCTGGAGAACATAAACAAGACAAGGACATACCTTTCCTTCCAGAGAATACATATCCTTCAAGATTTCTAATAAATACAGAAAAAGAAATTTGCAATTTGAGGTACTGTTCTTATAAACTAGAAAGTATAGAGTGGGCCAAAATTAAAATAAGGACCTTTAAGAAAAGTTATAAATGTTTAGTGGATAAATATTTATGCTACAACAATAAATAGAAAAAAGGAAAGAAATTTTTTATCTAAAATATAGGGGGTTAAATATCCAATGTCTGTCCTTTTTCAAAAATTTGGTCTTAATTGTATCACCACCATCAGATTGAAGTATTTTGCTAGCATCAAATAATTTTCCCACGCGACTTTAACAGGTAGTAAAATGTTGAATGAATGTCTCATTTTTATCCTTCTTTTGTTGTCACTTGCATATAAAATAGCCTAAAATCTCTGCTTATGTTTATCCTCTGACCTTATCTTTCCTTCTCTTATTCTCAAAAGACTAATGCATCAGATCATCAGAAAAGACAATACCACATAAAAATAGAGGAAAAGTATAGAAAAAGAAAAGGATTTAACAGCTCAAACCTGTACTCTATCTGAATCAATATCCACATCTGTTATTCTTTCCACTTGTTGCTCCAATATCTGCCTCTTGGCATCATTTTCACCAATTGCACCATTTATTTCATTATCGTTAGGTGTTGAACTTTGGCTAAGAATATTGGAAGGAGCCCACTCCAAGTATAATGGAGCATCTCTACATTGAATTGAATACGAAACAAGTTAAGAACCTACAATGAATCAAAACGGGAAAGGTTTTGGAATCCCATCGTTATCATGGAGCAGATTTATTTATATAGGTGTTGGAACACCTATTGTTAGCATTTATCATTTTTTTTTTATTATTATTTTGGAAACCAGAGGAGGGGTTGCTTTAACCAAGAATATTCATCCATCCAAGAGAGGAAAAGCAAAATTTTGGTTTTATGTAGCATCTCAGAGTTACTTTCCACTCCCAACCAGCAGATTTTAGTCCAGTTACTACAGCAATACAAGTAAAAACCAAAAAGTTAAAGCCATAATTTTGGGTTATTCTTCCACAATAGGATCCCGAGAGTAACTAAGGTGTGTGTATGAAAAGGGTAAAAAGGAAGTGGTGTAGGAAATCATAGCTAATAGAGAGAGGATGCAACATCATTTAATGACCAGGTAAGAATGATAGGGAGTAAGAGAATTCTGTCTTTTTTTTTTTTTTTTTTTGGGGGGGGGGGGGGGGGGGGGGGGGGCATATATGACACGATAGTGGGATGGTAAGAGATAGGTGAGAATTAGTTGGGAATCTTGGCTGACTGGACACTTCCAAATTGCCTAGACCACTTTCATTTTCTTTAGCATTCATAACCTGTCATCACCTTGATACAGGCCTGGGATTAGCATTAATATTTAATACTATATACAAATTCTGTTATATCTCTGATACCTATCATTCCATTTCTATTTTCATATGCTCTATACCTCCCACTCCCACACTCCTCCCTTTGTGCACAAGAGAGAAAGAGTTCTGACAAAACCATTCTCACTCAATGCTTTCCATTTTCCAAATAACACAGAAGACAGAGCAGTACAGTTGTAGACCTGCCTAAAACTTATTGCTAGCACAATAGCAATAAGTTTATTTTCTTCTTCTTTATTTATGAAAATCAAGAGAGAAGGAAAGAATAAATTCATTCATGGAGGACAGCCTAAAGGGTAGATTATCCATTGATAGAAGTTAAATTAAAATATTAAATTATTATTGAACACAACTAGGTGAAACTTATGACCAGAAGAAAAATAGATTATTACTTGAAACGCTTGTAAGCTAAACCTCTAAAAGCTGCCCGAGCTTCCGCTGGTTCGAGGAAAACAACCTGAAATATCATCTCCAAATGATTCAAAGCTTGAATAAATATCATTAAACAATGAACATGTAACAGTGTCAGCAATAACTTTTCGAATACCTCACTGCTGAAGACAGTCTACCAATCCACTCAATAAGAAAACTAAGTAACAAAAATGGCAAGATAGGATAATGAGCTAGCAAATATCCTTTAAAATCTTAATTCAATACACCCCCCTAACTCCCTACGACTGTTTCATATCCACATACTCTGATGGAAGAAATACTATTAAAACTAGAATAAATTAATGAAAAATGTATTAGAAATAAGGACAGAAACTAGGCTATAAGATAGGATAATGAGCTAGCAAATATCCAATGTAAACTGCAAAGGCATGTCAAAAACGTCAAAAAAAATTGAGAAAGAATGAAAAAGTATACCAGCGCCAATGTCTTTGTTGGAGGGAGAATTATTTTATCCAAACTACCAAATTTCCCAAACATCTTTGCAAGTTCATTTTCTGTAGAACCATATGGCAAGTTCTTCACTAAAAGCACATGATTACTTCTTTTTAATCCATCTGTTTTATTATTAGCAAGTTCCTCCAAAGCCTCCACATTCACTCCAGCATTTTTAAATGCCTTTTTTGTCTCTGAAATCACTTGAGTCTCTCCCAGAGCAATACGTACAGCAAGATCATCAGCTTCTCGGTCAAGTAAATCACTTTTACTAACACCAAATTTCCGGGCAATGTTTTCCACAACCTATTAACATCGAAACATGACTAAAATATATATACAAGGAAATGCGCAACCAGAAAGAAAAAGAGAGCATTTTTAAGAAACATCTTAGGAAGAAAAAAGAACATCAATAATGTTAATTCCATTACAAGAAAACAAGATCTTCTTTGCACTCATCAAAGGCCGAAAACAAAAGAAAATAATATGGGAATAAAGATTATATTCATGTATTGTCAAGAAAACATATGAATGCATCTTTGAATAAGAAATGATACTTATAGAACCCTGAATGCAATTTTCCTACAACCCAGGCCTCTAAAACAAGAAATGACACTTATATAACCCTGAATTATTTTTTTATAGAAATGGAACTTATTACAAAGAGAAAAAAATTCAAAACAAAGAATACCAGCTGACAGAAAGTTGTTTTAAAAACTCAAACTCTATGGATGCTAGAAATAGCAACTCCGTTAAAATAGCCATTAGCTGAACACTATTGTGAGGCCATAATAATAACCCATCCTAAGTTAAGGGGTAGAGAGGTAATCCTTAAAATGAGAGAAATCCATTCCAATCAGTGTAAAATTGCATATTGCCACAATGTTATTTGTCAAATCCTTGGAACCTAATAAGTAGAAACTGTTCCAGAGTAGAAAAAAACCAAGAACCCTCCAAAAAACTTATCCCATGCGAAAATTATTGCTAACAGTGTAGGAACAAGTGACCATGGCTTCTAAAGTAGAGCAGCACACACAAACAAGGGACAGCTCAATAATGGTGAAAAACTGAAAACTAATAAGAAAATGTTGTTATTTTCTTTTGAAAAATGAAGTTAATAGGCATAATTCAGAATTTTAATTTACAGATGCCTACTCAGCTATTCAACAAAAGCGGAATTACTAGAATCATGGTTAGCAATTTATCAAGTTTCAAGAAACATACAGTATCAGAGCGCATGAACAGACTATTCCATGCTCTAGTATCTCCGCTAGCTTCATCTGCTTTCCTTTTTTCCTGTCTCTGTTGTTTGAGGGTTTTAGAGCTTTGGTCCTTCAAAACATTGTTCCTACAAGCAAATTGCAAACCATACACTATTATGTTAATTCCAATAGAATGACATCAGAATTTTAACACTGTTCATAGTGCAATATTTATGTTTTACTTACTCTTGATTATCAGAATGTCTTTGTAAGGCTGGCATTACATGCAATAATCTTCCTTGAAAGATTGAATTGTCTAACTCTTCTTGAGCCCTGATAACCAATTATCATAAGGTCATGTAAATTATCAGCAAAACAATTTTTACTAACTCATTGTCAGCAGGTGACAAGCACCAGATTATGTTCTGAAATAATGTTAGTATAAGACGAGGTGGCAGCTTTCTGAAGTCTATACTCTATAGTAGTAGCTACATTTCAGATAGCAGGGGATTACACACTAACAACCTACATTTGATTTATTGCAGAAAACCTCTTACTCAAATTCCAAGAGGTTGAGAATCTTTCAGGTCTTCTCAAAAACTAAACTTACCAAGCAATATATATTATTTTGACTTCATAGTCTTAATGCAAAATCCAGATTTGGAGCACTGAAGTATAAAAAGAAAATACTATTTTTGGTTAAAAAAGTATTGTTTAAAAGAAACAAGGGCAAACAAAAACTTTTGGATTAGACGCCTTAGAATACACAGAGAAACATAGAGAAGACACCCTTGGATGGACAATGGGATGAACATTAAAAGGTCATAAAAACAATCCTGTCCAAACACAGATTTAAGAACTATGGACTGAGAAGAATACTCAAAGTTAATAATGTTTCATTCAGTCCAAATACAAGAAAAAAGAAGCATTGAGACATATCATAGTGAAGTCTTTCCCTCCTCAGTTCTACCAAATCCACTAAAGTTAAACAGAAGAAATTGTTCCAAACTGAAAAGACAAACCTTAAATTAACCAAAATCATCAAATTAAACATTGTTAACCTGGAGATTCATTCTACAATGAAATGGGTTAACTTGACACTTTAAAAGAATATCCTACAGACAACAACTTCAAGTTCCATGCACCGAATTGTTACCTGGCTGCAATATTTGGAGATGTATAAAGAATGTACGCTATTCCTTTGGATCGCTTTGTATCTTTATTAACAACTAGATGAACCTGTGAAACACTTCCAAAGCGACTGAAATGTTCTTCCAGCTCCTCCTCACTGTAACAAAACAATGGAATGATTCAAACCAACTAGAAATAAAAGAAGCATTAAGTTCAAGTGAAACCATAAAAAGCACCTATAGATATAGCTTTTGCAGATAATTCAACTTGCTCAATTAAAACATTCTTTGGAAAACAATGTAATTTGAAAAGTTGCCAAAATAATATCACACATGCATCCATAAGAGAATTAAAGAAAAAAAAGAGAAGATATATATGTATATAAGTACGTGGTTGTATATGGCAGATTACGGACAAACAACCGACAGGAATCAAAAACTCCTCTCTCGTCTTCTGATTTTGATAATTGCCCCCCTTGCTCAGTCACATTCACTTGAGTCTTTCCATTGGTAACATTCTCTCCACTAGTATCTTCTTTGCCCTCTAGATCTACATCTACCTCTCGAGCACCATTTCTTGAATCACAATTGTCTTCATCTTCACCAGCATTACTATGATCATCTCTATCATTGTCAATGCATGAGGAATCATTGTCATCATCATCATCTTCACCATCACTACTTTCAGAATCAGACCACTCTGTCGTCACCCTACTCTTGAAATAATCCATATCAGAAATGACTTCATCACGTTCAGGCTCATGTGCCTTGTTCTTGGGTTCAGAATCCTCCGGAAAACCATCTTCTAATGAGCCACTCTGATCACTTGCAACTGATGCCCCGTCGTTATCCTTATTTGGAATTGCCTGTCTGTTGTCAACATTCGTGGCAGTGGCAATTGATGTATCATTCGCCCACATTTTAGACTTAACCCGAGGCTGCATGACCTGAAGAAAATCCTGAAGCTGCGGGTCATCAACATCATCACCAACACTGCCCTTCGAATTCTCTCCTTGTCCTTTGTTAGCTCTAGCAGGTTTCTCCACATTCGGGGCAGTCACTTTATCGTCTTTCTTCTTCGAATGTCGACTCCATGGACGAGGAAGATTTTCATCCCCATGTTTTCGAGCCACCTGCTTGGTTAACGAGAAGAACATTATTGTAAAACACATTTTGTGGCTTTCAGTCTCAATAACACAAATTTGAATAAAAGACAAAATAGAAAAAGGCATATATATAACAGACCTCACAAATAATTCTAGATGTCCGAAGGAAATTTTTATTGAAATATCGAATGGCTTCTTGAGCTTCATCTTCAGTACGATATCCAATAAAAGCAAATTGGCGACTCTTACCATCTCTGAATTAACAAGCAAGTCCAAACAAATAGAACAATTGTATGATTTCAAAATTCTATGTTGTGCATCGAGGAAAGAAAGAGAAAGAGTAGTATAGTACTTGGTGCGCATAAGCTTGGCATCGGTGATTATTCCTCCTTTTCCAGAAAAGAATTCCCGCAGTTCATCCTCGGCGACATCTTTCGGCAGATTCTTCACGCATATCCTCGACCTGCAGAATCACAATGGTTGCATTCGTTCTCATTCAGTGTGAGTTTCTCATGTATTATTATTATTATTATTTAACAAAGAGAGATGAATGGGTGGCACTTGGATACAGAAATCAAAAAAATGCAGAAACAGAGCCTAGTAAAAATTGAAAAATACGAACAATTAGCAAGAATTTAAAATCCCCCATGAAGACAGAGCAAAGGAGTAACAATGTAATGAACCCCCCAGTGTTTTTTACATAATGATATCAATCTATAAACCATGCTATGAGACTAATAACTACTACGTAACAAGCACAGTGATTATTTTGATTAGTTCAGAATGTGAGAAATTGATGGAAGAAACAGTGGCAAGTGTGCACTTACATGAGGCGATTGCAATTGGATACAGAAATTAAGCAAGGGTTACAACAATTCACGACAAAGGTCACTGGGTCAGAGAGGCACTAGGCTAAGGATTCTCCTCTTTAACCCTAAAATGTGTGGTTTCTGAGTGTTGTGATAGTTGTTGGAGATTTTAGGGCTTGGTGGTGTCTGTGCGTCTGTGTGCTGCGCAGTGGGAGGAAAGGATACTACACGGAGCCGCGGTGTCCAATGCCCATGATTTTCTTTATTAGTTTTCCTTTTTCTCCTCTTCCCAAGTCCTAACTCCTAGGTATGGCGGTTAATTTATTTATTTTTACTAGAATAAAATTAATGTTTGGATTATTTTTTTTAATCTTTATACTTATGTCATTTGTTTATTCCAGAAATATTATAACTAACTCATAATAATATATCTTCCCATTTAATATTTTTTAAAATTAATATTAAAGACAAACTCATTTATTAAAAACATGTTTCTTGTAATGCATGAGTACTAAACTAGTAATTATTTGTTATATATATATATATATATATATATATATATATGTTGAAACTTTTCTCCAATGCCTTTTTCATTCATTAATCTACGTATTTATAGGGATACAAAGCTCCGGAGTTTCAAATTTATCTAAAACATAATAAAAGATAAGAATAAATCAGCATATCATAATATACAACTATCTAAAAATAAAATAATTCACATTAATATTACACATTTATTATGTTGACAAACTAATTTATCTTTATTTGTCGACATTTTTGATTGACTGAATTTGTTGCTGACACAATTTATTGGTATTTTGAAGTCTTCCATTTTATTTTAATAACTCTTCTTTAGTAAAGTAGTTCAATATATCTTTGTTCTTTTGATAGGGTACTGGAATTGTTTCCCTCGTCTTTTATCAACTTTTGTTTTTGAGAGTTTATTGATCTTATTCTTTGTAATCTTTCTTTGAGCTCATCTTGAGAGGTAGTCGTTGCTAATTAGGCCATAATTTGATTTTTTTTGAGCCAAAAATTATGCTTCTTTATCTGCTTCATCATCTAAAGTACTTCTTGGAATTTTATTAACTTGAGTTCATTGAATTAATTCTTCTTTGTTAATTAAAGCAATATCAAATTTCTTCCACCATTTGACCTTTATTTGTCTTGACAACAAGTGAATATTCGTAACCTCATCCAGGAATAGGTATACGTCTAACACATAATTCAGGTTATTCCTTGTGAAGCCACAAAGAATATAAATCTATAGCCTTCTACAAAAGTAGACTGCTTCTTGAAGAATTGATACATATTTTCTACTTCTTGTGGAAACAAAGTTCTCATTGGACCAAAGTTCAAAAACCATCTTACAAACCATGTGAGAAACTTTAAAGATATTCCTTTCTTAAACCAAATAAACAATGAGTGTTTATTAGGTTTAAAATATAAGACTTTATTCCATGCTTCCATATAATCAAAGTAATTATATTATTTTGGAAGAAAGGATCTTGAAAATGGCTTTGGGGTACAATGTTTTTCCCCAATCGATATCAAATAAAACTTTTAAGATTTTGATTTTGGAAAATTGTATTATTCCATTGTTATCTTTATTGTGAGAGATCTCAATGGAATCTGTATCTATTAAAATGAACTCATAGAAAGTTCTATTTTTATTTTCATGGGTCATTGGGTATTGCATTTCTGAAGGGAAAATTTTATTTGCTAAATATACCGGAGGTAGCTTCAGCCAATGTTTCTCTACTACTATCACAGGCATAACTTTTTCTTTTTTAACATAATCTGGGTCTGACTCGATGTCTGTTTGGAATGTATGTGAGATATTGGTTTTATCAGATTGTGAAGTATTTGCTTTCTCAAAATCTTTTGGTCCTATTAAAGTATTAAGATATTGAAAAGGAGTATATCTATTTAATGGAGAAAGTCCTCTCACCACATGAGATAATATATTAGGTTTAATATTAGGATTTGTTAACAATATGGATGATCTAGTATTCGCCAAAGGCTGTATTGATTTTTTCTCTGTATTGGCACCCAGTGGGGTCCATATTGACCTTTTGTTGTAGCCTTGGTATTGGTTTTGTAGCTCATGTTGAACCCTGTAAAAATTCTCTTGTTAAAAATTCTCGAAGAAAATTCTTTTCTCCTTTATATGTTCTATATCAAAATTGAAACATGACAATAAAGATTGTCATCTAGCAAATATATGTTTTGAGACTAAATTTTTAACATCTTTTTGCAAAACAAAAGGAGCAGCTTTGCAATTAGTTCTAATTAAAAAAAAATTATTAAATAAATCATCTTGAAATTTTGGTAAACATAAATCTATTGAAAGTATTTCTTTTTTGATAGTAGAATAATTTTCTGAGTTGTATGTCAAATACCAGAGTGATATCTGACGACCTGTTCTTTTGAATCATAAGATATTTTCTGTTTAAGTACACCACCATAACCTAGATATGACGCATCAGTTTCTACAATTAAAAAGGCTATCTGGATTCTTAAACATGGAATTTTTTAGCTATTTGCTTAATATCTCTAATAGTCCTCGTCATTTCTTCTAACCACTATAGAGGGGCTTTCTAAAGCCTATCATATAATGGGACACATTTTATCCAAATATTGGGTATAAAATCAGCTATATAAGAGCCGGGTCAGGAAGGAGTTTGACTGCTGGGATGGGAAGTCTTGCAGACTCATACCTTAGCCACTTAGCTACGGTTCTTAATACATCATAGAAATCTCTGTAATTGTGTTTTTGTCTTTTATTTCATCTGTAAATTTTTCTGTAAATTCTATTGATCTTTGTATAGGCATAATTGTTCCTTGGTATATTTCATATCCTAAAAATCTTATTTTTGTTTCAAAGGTTTTTATTTTCCTCTCAAATACTACTAATCCATCTTCTTTTACAATTTTAATAAATCTTTCTAAATGTTCTATATGTTGGTTTATTGTTTTTGAAAAAAACTAAAATACCATCCAAATATACTATTGTAAAATCTGAATATTTATAGAATATATCATTCATGATATTTTGGTATTCACTTGGAGCATTTTTTAAACCTTGAGGCATTACATTTCATTCATAATGAACAAAAGGTAATATAAATGTTGTTTTATATTTGTCTTCCTCCCTTACCGAAATTTGATAATATCCAGATTTCATGTCAAATTTAGAGAAAATTAAAGAATTATTTAATCTTTTTAATTAAATCATTCTTAATAGGTAATGGATATCTAATCCATTTTAATACATTATTAAGATGTTTATAATTAATGATCAATCTTGGAGCACCTCGTTCCACTTCCGAGGCTTTCAGAACATAAAAATCTCATCAACTCCAAGGAGATTTTGGTGGTCTAATTAATCCTTTATCAAGATATTCATTGATCTTTTTTTTCACAATATTCTAAATATTGTTGATTCATTTGAATAGGTCTGACTTTTGTGGTTATATCTTTTTCATTAAAGTTATCAATGTATGACAACATATTTCATACTTTTTCTATTCCAAAGAGCTATCGGGTTAGTTTCACAAATTTCTTTCTTAATTTTATTTTCTAATTGAATTTTCTTTTCTTTTATATTTTTTATGATTTAAATGTTCTTCAATTCTTCTAAATTGTATTTATTTATTAAGTATATTAATATGTTTTATTTTATTATCTATGATAGTAATTGATGATGTTTTTAACATGTTTAATGCTCTCTTTCTTGGTGGTCTTATAAACTCAAAAGATATTTTTTCTCCTAGAGTTTCACTAATTAATCCATTTTCAGTAACTTGAAAAGGATATAAGAGTGCCAAAAAGGGTATTACTAGTATTATCTCACAATTCATATTTTTTATTAATACAAATGATGTATTATAACATATTTATATTTTTCCCTTACATATTTTTGCCTTTGATAATTTATACTTAATGTTCATTTTAGATTCATTTGCACTAGATATTTTTTCTGTTGATTTTTCATAATATTTGGTAAATATTAATCCTTCTTTATACAATTTACATTTACTCCAAAATCTATTAATGCTATTAACTTAAAGGTTTTTTTTATAACTAATATAATTTCACAATCCCATTTATGTGTGATAATTAGACTTAATAAGTTAATAAAAATATTTTCTTCACCATTATTTTCTTCATGAGATCTAGAAGTACTTTGGGAGTTTTCTTGGTTTTTTATTATTTCTTTACCTTCTAATTCTAATAATCGATATTTTATAGCTATATCATTTTGGCTTAATTCTATATCATTTTGTTTTAATTCTTTTACTTCATTTTTAAGAAATTTTATTTCTTATTGCAAATCTTTTATAGTCACCTGATCTTTTGGTTGTTTAAATCTATTGTAAATTTCTTTCATATCTATAGCTTTTATGTCTTCTTTATTTGACTTATCTTTTTCATTAGATTATTAAACTGAGTTATAAATTCTTCTCTAATCGACAAGTCTTCTAATTTTTCTATTATAGTTATTAATGTAGTAGTCTGATTTTTATTTAACATATTTATTGTTTTACATTCGTTACAAGTACACATTTTTGGTACTAAACAATATTGATCTTCAGTATTACTAGAGGTACTACAACTAGTTTCATCCTCTAACTGGTATATTATTTCTTCTTCACTTTCATATTGCTATGTATCTGAAGGAGAATCTTTTGATTCTGAATTTATTACTATTTTCATCAATTTTTGTTTAATTTCTTCATCTTTTTCTAACTCATTAGTTCTTTGTTGAGTTGTATATTTTATTTGCAAAGTGTCCTGTCTTTCCATACTTCCAATAGGTATTTTTATTTTTATAAGGTCTATAAGATTTATAAGGTTTTCTATAAGATTTCTTATAAGATTTTGAATTATTATTTTGTTTGTATTCAGAACTATCTTTATATTTTTTCTTATACTTATGCCTATATTTTTTCTTATATTGCGCACTAGGAGCTCTAATCACCTCTACACCATACTGGTGGCAAAAAGTTCCTAATTCCTTTTTATGGGTCATCTATTATTTTCTCATTTTATTTTGTAATCTAAAATCACTACATACTTGAATTCCAATTTCTATAATTATATTGTGTATTTGGCCATAAGTTAAACTATCAAAAGTTATTGATTTAGGGAAATGTCTTGCTAAATTGTCCCTAACTTTTTCAGCAAATAATTTGGGTAATCCAACTACAAACTTTTCTTTCTAAAAAACTACAAACCCATCTTCTCTTAAGGTTACTATTGATAAAAATGTATCTGTATACCACCTATAGTTTGACATTGTTGGACAATAAAAATTTGTTAATTGGTTTCCTACTCTTTCTTCAAATATATTAGAATCTCCTATAAAATTTTGTATTATAGAATATATTAAAGTGGATATTGCATCCTCTTCTTGAGTTTCTGATTTTACACTACTTAAGATCATAGCTCTATCATTATCTGTTCACATATTATCCCACCATCCTTTTAATTGTCCTGTAAATCCTTGGACTATGGTGATTAGCATTTCTATCATATATGCCTTTAGTTTTATAAGCAGTGGCTGCCATTAACATTTGACATGTAAAATCTAGAACTTGTTGTTCACTCATACCATCAAGATTCCATTCATTGATGGCGGATCCTGAAAAGATATTTTGAACTAATTCACCTCGTTCTTCAAATTGATTGAGCATGTGCTGGGGTTGGTTGTGGATAAAATTTCTCATTTTTGGATAGTATTTTTGTATCTTGTTTAATTCTATATCTTCTTGTATAGTATTAATAGAGAATTTTACTATAATTAATTTTCCTTATTTCTTCTATTTTGTGTTCTGTTTGACTTCCCAATTTTATTGAATCTAATTCTTTTTGAGATACATTCATTAATTTATATATGGGTTTATCCATAGTTTTTATTAAAGGTTTAGTACCTGAAGTACTAGTCTCATTAGTTTATTTTCTATTCTATTTAAATGTGTTGACATAGTATTTAGCATAATATATGAGTAATTTAATTGATGGTATAATTTCTAATATCTTTTATTTCTATGCCTTTATTTTCTTCTATAACATCTTTAAATTGTTATGCTTCTACCTCTAAGTCTTTATGAGGAGGATATTCTGACTCTATAATTTTTTTTATTTATAGTTTTCCATTTTATATCAATTTTAGTTATAGGATTTATTGATTTTTCTTTATTAAAAAACCAATCAAAGAAGTATATATTAATTTCTATTTCTTCTAAGTAATCATAATATTCTTTTTTAATGTTATCTCTTTCTTATGTACTATACTTATTAAATAACCATTTTCTATATTCTTTATTATGTTCTCCTAAAATGTCTTCTTTAATCCATTCTTTATCTATCTTGAAAGGGGTTATTTTTCTAGTTAATGTATTTAATACTTGTGATCTAGCATAAGAATATTGAGGAGATGCTTCAGTTTCTTTGTATACAGGTATAGATACCTCTGGGTTACTATTATCTAATAATGTTAAATTTAAATATATTGTAGATCCACTAATAGAATGTCTTGAGGGTTGTCCTTCATCAATCATTTGGGATTAATCTATTCTTAGGGAATGTGACCTATTCATCCTTAGTCTTATATTAGGACCTTCTTGAATAATTTCTCTTATTTGGGTGTTATATATTTTTTGCTCTTGTATCATATTTTCTGTCATCCATTCCTTTGGAATTTTTCTCTTATTTCATTATGATCTAATCTTCTAGGTACTTGAATAGAAGATTTCTTTAAGTTAGCTTCTACTAATATAGTTTCATTTTTAGGGGATTCTCTTAAAGCTCTAAAATTATAATCTATTTTAGTTACCTTATAATATATTCTAAAAATTATTTGTATAGCTCATGCCGATTCTTCTATAATATCATTTGGTGATTTTACATGTAATTTTAATGCATTTCTAGTAAGTTCATGGAAAAATTAGGATAACAGTTAAAAAAGATTGGGCCATCATGGAGATTACTCACTAGTATAGCGATTATAGAATCATTAAAGTTTTTAAGTCTTATATCTCTTAATAACATTAACATAGGACTATTTGTCCCTAATCTATAATTAGGTTCTGCCGCTACTTATATTAATCATAGATGGATAAAGTTATACCTTTGTTTGAGATGTTCATCTAGTATTGATTGTTCTAATAAAATGATAATTTTATCGTTATCAGTCCCTAAATAACTATATTCTAAGAGACACATATTTCATCCTTAGAGGTTGAAAATATGGTATGTTGTTTATATACTCCGCTCTTTCTTATGATGGGTATTGACCAATATATATATATATATATATATATATATATATAAG
>PYAF01000017.1:621150-652769 GCA_007407185.1 Glycine tomentella
TCTATGTTATTTTATAGTAAAATAAATTATGAATTTGGAAAGCTAACATCATGAGAAGTCAGAAAACCAAGGGAGCCAAGGTTAAATGACACAATAGGGGGAACAGCATCTCTGAATAGATTTGACGCATGCAGTATAACGCCATCTCCACCCAAGCATGCCACAAAATCGACTTTCTCGTGTAGATCACTGAACCAAATTGATATGTTTAAACATTGAACGAAAGCAATACATTTTTAGGAGCAGAAAAAACTGCTCTGAAGCTATTCATATAAATTTACAAACTCCACTACCTGGTATCTTGACTATAGAAGGTCTGAACAAATCCAAAGCCTGGAATTCTAGCAAATATGTCATGCACATCAGGTTCCACAAGAACATTCATTTTCTCTTGGTGAAAAAGAAAAGAAGCGACCTGCAGATTAGATATAGAACTGTATTAAGAATGGATGTAGTGAAATTATTTATAGAAGTTCATAACAAATACTTACAATTACCACAATATCATATAAATTAAAAACGAACCAAAGGCTCTTGAATACCTCTTGAATACCATTCAAAGCTCAGAACTACTCCAGTCTCCTGTTCCCTAACAGAGTTTATTCCTAAATTACTCTGAGCCTTTATTAATCTCGTTTCAGGTCCATTCCTATTATTGAAAATCTAGATCCAACCATCCCCAAAACATTGCTGCACACAAAATTTTCCGTGACGTATTCTCTACATTTTACATCTAAATGTTGTGAATGCAACACTTTTATTTAACCAATATTTTTCACGTCTCCAATTTTCTGTATTTGAAAAATCCTTATAAATTGAACCCAAGAAAGGGACAAACAAAATGTTATAGCTTTGGGTTTTATAATTACCTTTAATCATTCTTTGATCAAGAAATTCAAAATATCTGAAGCTAGAGTTAAAATAAATAATAAAAATCTACCAATCATAAACTGTTATCATAATGAGCACATATAAATGAACTCAACCTTAAATGAGTCCAAATCTTAGATGAAATCTTATATAATAAAACCTTTATTGAGAACCTATACAAAATTCCATACATATTTGTTACATAATTATATAATTGTAAATAATATGAAAAGTATTTATATAATTAGATATAAAATTATATATAAAATAATAACACAATATAACATAATTATAAAATATTTTTATATTTTTTATTATGAACTATTAAATAGTCAAGTCACTCAAGCTAGGCTTGTTAATTAAATAGGTATAATCCCTATCTCAAGCTCAATTTATTTACTACATGAGACAAACCAAGCCCAACCCTCTTACTTAAAGCTCAGCTCAACCACAATCCAACAACTTTGATTCTTTAGATTAATGGGGGAGATGAGTATATAAGGCTGATCAAAGATACAACTATAAGCATGGAGGATGGAAAACAATGCCAATGTTTGTCATGCTCAATGCTAAATATTTGTGCAAATACATTGTTCCTAACACTCTGATGTGAAGACCATAGAAATACCAAAGAAGACAATTTCTTAGAACCATTTTCATGCTTTTTGGAGTCTATGAAAATCATTACCATTTTTGCTTCTTCCATTAGTTCTTCCCCCAGCTTTTTCAACAATAACACATTCTTTGGCATAGACTTCCACATAAGCATCTGCTGCTGGGTGCTAGGATGAGTGAAAGCCAAAGAAGATTCAGTCACTTTTTCTCTGGTACAAGAAAATCCATCTGTTCGAACTAGAAACATCTCAGCTTTCTTTCTTGATTGCACTCTTACAACTCCAGTTGAAGAAGCACACATATCTCCTTCAATGGATCCCAAGTCATCATCATTTAAGGCTAACCTATCCTTAACCATACGATCTTCAATCCTTTGAGAGGTAGTTGTGACATTATCGAAATCATCCTTCACAATGTTGGAAGCATTGGCATTAGTCATGTAAGGCCTTTCCCGTTCACTAAATCCATTTACTGTTGTCCTAACAGAACTAGAAGTACTCCCGTTCACTACCTTCCTATTGCTGCTAACTGTAATCTGGGACTCTCTAGATGGATGATCCACATGGGCTGTTCCATTTGAACTTTCTGGACCTGAACTTTTAGGTTTGGGATTATCACCACTGCTGACATTCACACCTCCCTGTAGTCTTGTAATATTCATGTTCCTTGGTTGCAGAGAGCATTCTGACCTTCTAATCTGATAATTGACATAAGAGGGTGGTGAGATCTTCCGGCTTCCCAAAAATTTCGACATCTCTCTTTTGGAAAAGATATCACAAGGAGGAACTTGAGCTTTTAAAGGGTTAATTTTTCTGAAGTCACTTGGAAAAGATCCTTCCTCATTAGCAGCAGTGGATTCCGATAATTCCCCATTATCAGTAGAAACTTCACTCAAGGCTGTAGTACCTAGTGGTTTACCATTATGCTTCTTTTGGGAGGTACTTCTGTCAAATGTTCCAACAGAACTATGTGTTGTGTTCAAACTCTCTTGCAATGAATTGATATCCTTTTCCAGGGAGGATCTCTCTGCAGTCACTGAAGAATCCTGAGGTTTTGCAGAACCATTTGTATTACCTGATAACATGTCATAGGGTGTAACTGGTGGATTAGAAACAATCTGTGATGAAGAGCGAGTCACGTACTGCCTCCATCGGGAGACCATGGCAGATGTTCGCAAAACTCCTTCCTTGCTGTGAAGATAGATAGGCCTTTTGCTGCAATCTGAAACATAAGATGCAAACTTCACAACCTGTTCCATTGTAGGTGCAGTCCTAACTTCAACCGGGATTTTTACCAATTCAACTCTTCCAGATGAAATAGCATCTTGCAGAGCCGCTTGACAGAAGTTATCTTTTACAGTCTCTGCTCTGAGATCTATAATGGTTTTATATCCTTTATCCAGTAACCACTTTAGGCCTTCTTCTGTTACCTGACCACCAGTCCAAAAGGCTGGCTCTGTGTCTTTGGATTCCGACTCATCTTTAGAAGCAGATAAATATACAGGACTCCAATTTGCAAATAGTGTGTGACAGGGACAACCCTCCCCACGAGGAAAACCAGAATCATAGCAGACATTCTTCAGTCTTTGAAGTTTTCTCCATACATTTAAGCTTCGATCATCATCAGCTATTAAATAGTTCTCAAGAGCAACATGTAAGCTCTCAGAACATCTTTTCATCTCACTCCTAAAAAGGGCAAGCGGGGGGAGCTTATCCTCTGTTGTGCTAACCTCTGCAGCACGAAAGGAATTCATAATTGAGGATCTTCCAGAAAGAATATCCTCTCTGCCTTTGTTCACAAGGGATATCATGCATCCAAGGACAGAAACTATTTTATCCTCTAGTTGAGGTTTCTCATCTGATGGAACCTCATATGAGACGCTACATTCACCAGTCAATGGGTTACATAATGCATCCATTAATGCAGAATGAAGCCTTTCTGAATTCCTAAAGATCCTACAAAATGCCTCAACTTCAGCAATATCGCCTGGAACTGGACCCATCCAAGACAACTGTGATGGATCATTGGACTGGAAGGAATTCAAGTTCTAAAAAGAAAAGTATCAAAAACAAATTTGAAGGATGGAAGTCAGTCCATGACATGAATTATAGGAGTTAAATCATTGATGCATATAAACTGAAATATTAAACAAAAGAAAAAGTGAAAAACAAAGAATAAGATGACAAAGACACTAACAACAATATGCTAATAAAGCACAATACAAAATTAAGAAAATAAATTCACTGTAGTTGAATTTGATATTCCAGGTTTTAGATGTACTCAGCAGTGCCCATTTGTTCAAGCAAATGGTTTCACCAGTAGCATGCATTAGGATTGGCCAAGTGCGCATTAAAAAAAAAAAAGGAAATAAAAAATGTCAAATGAAACCACATTGAACAAAGATGAAACATGTTAGGCATGTGCAAAATTCAGAGAGAAGGAAAAATTATTTCCTTATTTGCATTTCTTACTTCATACCACTGAGTGAAGAGTTCACCAGCGATATTTATATTGAATGAACAAGAAACCACATTGGAATAACAAGTTAAAATGAGCAAGAATAATTTCCCCACATTTTGAGGCAAACAGTTCAACAATCACAAAACAAATTTCAGTAACGGACTATAGCGTGATTGGATAAAATGAAGCTAAATAGTAAAATGAATTGTTTGTTTTAGATTTTGGGTATCCAAAATCAATTCTGCCATCAGTATAGTTGATTTTCAGAGAAGTAAAAAAATTTAACTGTTCTGCTGACAGTAAGTGATTTCTGCTGACAATAATTTATTAATTAAACTCCCCAACAAGGAGAAAGTATCACCTACCCTGAAATACACTTTCACATCAGACACAATATTTTATAATAAAAGCTAAGTCACTAAGAATCTTAATCTAAATATAAAAAACTTGTCCAGATAAAGAGTATATTTGGTTTGCAGTTGTAAAATTACGTTGAAGACAAAAGTAATTTTGTCAACAGATCAACATCCATATTTTTATATTCATTTTGCTTTTATCCATTGGATTTGTATTGAAACACGTCACAACATCCATTGAAGTTGTATTGAAACGCATGTCACAACATTTCGAACTGCAAATCAAACATGCAGTGATGCACAAAGTATTGTGCTGTGCTTTCCAAAAAAAAAAAAAAGTATTGTGCCGTGCCTCCCAGTCCCAGGCACAACTAATAAAAAATTCAAAATTACAATAAAATAATTTAAAAAAAAGACCTTGTTACTCTGATTGTTATTTTAATTAATTATTTCTTTTATAACAATCACCACTTTGCTCACGTCAGAATTCCTTGGTGTATACAGTTAAAGAAACTTAAAAAAAAAAAAAAACATATCATAAACTAAACAAAGAGAATGTTACATAAAAAAGAAAAGAAAAGAAACGAACCTGAGAGTCGAGACCGAAACTCAAGGAAAAGGAGTTGGAAAGTTGAGCGCTGATGACCAAGTTGAGGTGTCTACGGAGCCTTCTTCCCTTCCTCTGAAACTCAAAGCCCAGGCCCAAGCCCAGGCCCAATGAGGGAGGGGGCTTGAAGAAACACTGGTACGAGGGTGACAGAGCTGCAGTCATGTCCGCCGAGAATGCCATGTCGATACATGCTACCATCGGAGTTCAAGCAACGATCCACAAAATCAAAATAATGATGTTTTTGTATAAATAAAAATAGAATGGTTCTTTAATTATTTTTTTTTAATATTTTTGGATCGTTATGATAATGATGATGTTATTATTTGGGGAAAATGAGAATGAAAATGGAAAAATTATTGTGGTTGGAGCATGGCGGAGGATAATAATAATTTTGGTGGTGGAGGCAACATGTCCAGTCTATGGACATTTGCCGATTATGCTCTTTCGTGAATCTTGATTTGATGTGATGTTTATGTGTGGCTTTTAGCGATTTTTCGTTCTCGTTATCCATTTTTCTTGTTCACGTTTCATTGGCCCAGCTCACCATGGCACCATCTTATTTATCTCACTGTTGTTTTCATTTTCATAATAATAATTTTTAAAAAAATTATTATTAAAAGCTGGTCTTATTTTCTAGAACGAAGAAATTGAGGCAACGTTTAATAATGAAATATAAAAAAAAAAAAGTGCAGAATATGTGAAATTGTCAATATGATTTGGGACTAGTCTAGAGGAGCCGGATGACCCAACCATTTTTGCTGCTAGTTTGTTTCACATTTTCCTCGGTCAGCATAAGGCAAAAGGAAGAAGATAGATGATTGAAAAATTGGCTTAACTGTAATTTTTATCCCAATTTTTTTAATTTTTGATAAATTTTATTCTCAAAAAATTAATTGATCACATTTTATTCCAATTTTAAAAAAAATTATGAAATTTACTCTTTGTTATTTTCTAACATAATTGCATTTTTTACTCCAATTTTTTTATTTTTTTACAAATTTTATCTTTAATTTTTTATTTTTTTAACAAATTTTACTCTCAATATTTGTGCTTATTAATGAAAAAATGACTAAAATAAAATTCACAAATTTTTTAAAAATTGAAGGTAAAATGTATATAAATTAAAAAATTGAAATAAAATTCGCTAAAAATTAAAAACTTGGATTTAAAAAATATAATTAAATCTTAAAATTTAAGTAAGATTCACTAGCCTAAATATACAACATACTTACATTTTTATTCATGATTATGTAAGAAATAATTAAGTTTATATTAGGATCTAAAGAAACGCAATCTCATCAATTGTTAAAAAGTGTATACACTTAAATTAGGACTTCTTACAACCCAAACTCTTCACATGAAAATTCTTCAAGGCAAAAGAATTTCGTTTCTACCATCACTACTCCAACACCAATAATATTGTTTGGTGTTTTCAAACTGGAGGACCTCATATGGCAAGAAATTGCATTATCAAACTTGTGACTTATTACAACTGTGGAAAGCTTGGCCACTATAGCAACATTTGTAAGGAACCTGGTAACGAAAGTGGAGGAGGCAATAGTGGAAAGGTTCAGGTCGAAAGGTTGAATACTACAAGACAAATTTTTATCACAAATGTTACGAGACTATTTAATTAGACGACCTTATTCAAAGAGATGGATCCTTCCAAAATAACGAAGTTAATGATTTTTTAGTTGTAAGCCCATTAGGATTTAAGACTTTTGTCGAATGAGTTAGAAAATAACTAGCAACTTAGAGTTTGTTTTATTTCCCTAAGACAATCGTTCTTTTACTTTGTAGTTATGATGTATGTAGAACCTTATTAAGTATTTAAGTTTAATGTTTATCTTTCCTCTTTGTGTCGTGTAAGACTCTGTTTCTTGGAATAACGATGTTATTTTCTAAACTTATTTTGGGTCAATTTCCTATTCATCATGCTTATATATGATTTTGTATCTTATCATCTTAGTTTGTCCCTCAGTTGATAAATTCATTTCTCAATTGTTATCCCTTTTTATGATTTTTCTTAAAAATCTTGTATAATTCTATGATTAGGATTATTCTAGATCACTTGCTCTTATATTTAACTTGATCATTTCCTTCAATAACTCCGGACTTAGAAAACTTTTCATCAACATGCCACTTGTACAATGTTGGTTCTTTCCTTAAGACCAAAGTAAAGGTTTGTTAAAGTTTATGTCATGTCTGATTTTTTACTATTGAACAAAATTGTAATGCCTTAGTTTTCTTAATTTCTTGACTAAGTATTTGATTAATAATGTAAGAGAATATATCTTTTAAATTATGTTGTTTGCCATAATAACTAACTAAAATTTTGTGTTTTCTTATGTGCTAGGTTGTTTTTCTTTTATAGATATTCATATAGTGTGCATTGTGAGAGTGTTTGACTTAATGTGTGAGTTTTATTTGCAGTAAGGGGAGGGGTGTAGTTGGAGGGAAAAATGGTGTAAGTGGTAACAATCCTATATTTTCTAAAAGTATATGTGTGAGAGAAAAAGTTCATATCTTTCTATTATTTATTCGCCTTTCCCTTCTCATCCAAGTCCTTACTCCTCTTGTGGGAGATTGAATTCTACACCATTTTGAAGCTTGATTCCCTCTCTTCCCTAGAGACTCTTTAGTCGTTTTCAAGTTGGTAAGCTCATAGTCTCTTTCTTTTATGTCTCTTGGTTCATTCTTCTTCTACCAAGAGCTTGAGAATTGAGTCTCATCTAAACTCTTAATTAAAGGATCAAAATTTAATTGAAGCTTATTTTAATATTGATATAGCTCTCCTCTAGTTGATTTCATAGCAAAAGTTGAGTAAAAATCATTCTTGAATCACCAAGTCTCCTTCTCTAGCTTTCTCAAAGAGAATCTCAAATTCATTGGATAAGGGAAGCTTTAGCTTGATTGAGTACTTTGCTTGAATAATCTATGCTTGGAATGTTATTTTTGAGTGTGGAATGATGATTATACGTTGTATTTAATGTAAAATTCGAATTCGAACTTGTTTGGTAGCCTCTAATGGTGTCAAAGCTTGGATTCATGAGGAACTTTGTGAAGATTTGCAGTTTTAGCTTAAGGAAATTATTGACATAATGGGGTTTGGACAAATTTAGCTCAAGCTAATTTTAGTCAATGAGTCTAGACGAATTTAGATTAAGCTAAAGTATTTTAGCTCAAACTAATTTTGAATAGAATGAATCCAAACGAATTTAGCTTAAGTTAATTTTTTAACTTAAGCTAAGTTTATCAAGCTTAAGATAATTTTAGGTAAAATGTTTTACTGAGCTTTAATACTTTCTTTAGAGTTTAGAAAGCAATTTCAAGTAGATATAAAATTATTATGAGTTTTTACAATCATGTTAAAGTTGATTATGAGTTGAGATAAGGTAATTCGTATTCCTATGAGGATTAGGGTGAGGTGATTGTAAGAATTCTAGATATGAAATGTCTTATTTTTCTTAGTGAACTAAAGATAAATTCATGAATTAGGTGAACATATGAATAGTGAATTATATGATATGATGAATGTTATGTAATGTATTTTCAATTGTAATGGTCACGAGTATACGAGGATTAAGAAGATGTCACACTAAAGTTCTTGAGCTATGTTAGAAAGTTCACATTTTTTAAAAAATAAATGTTTGATGTGGGTAAGGATTCAGAGTATGAGATTGTCTTATTTGGGCTTGTTGAAGTGCTAGATGGGCCCATAAGCAAAATATGAGGAAGATGGTGAATTTATAACATAGAGGAGACATGCAGTATCAAGATTGTGGATGTGTATGACATTGCATGTGGGTAGGCACATAAACAGCGTGTCGGTGGGATCCCAACATAGTACTAGAGGTTTTTGTGATGACTAACAAGAATGTGTCTATAGATAGATGAATGAGCAAATTCCTATAGATGTAAGGTCTTGCAAACCTTACAAAGGTAAGTTGATACACACTTGTCTATATTTGATAAAACTACACTTCCTCCACATGCATATCTCAAGGTACTCCCTGAATGGTTAGAGAGTGGTACCTATAGTATCTGATGATATGTGATCTAATGAAGACGCATGAATTTCACGCACGCGAAGTGCGACGACACGTGAGGTGGTGGGACTTGGACAAAATAAGTTCTCAGAGGGTGGCAATGCCAAACGTAGACTTTCACGAGGAAACAAAGGCACGATGGAGAGGAAAAATGGTGTTGCAATGGTCGTGTAATGGAGTTGCAATGGTCATGTTACTGTTCATGCGAGGCCACCGGGAACGTAAAAAATGTCATAAAAAAGAAAAAACAGTAGGACAACTAGCAAAGATGTCCACAGAAGACCTACGATCCTTGAGGAAAATGATTTTTGTTATTCCTTCAACCTTACTCTGATACCATATAAGAATTATTTACTATCGTGTGTAGTCATTTTCAGACCACACGAAATACTCTAATTTATAATGGAATCTTATGCATTTCCCTATTAAGTATTAAGCACAATGAAGACTAGATTAGACAACTAAAGCCTCAAGGCTAAGCCCTAATGTAATTCTATCCTTATAAGAAAGTCCTTAGTCTTGCCTCCTGAAGTTTTCACACTAGTAATTACCCCCATCATACATGTCTTGTATAGCCCGAATATAAGTTATGCAAACACGTTTTCCAAAGTCAATAAAAACCATATGTACGTCTCTTTCTTTGCTTTGATGCCTTTCCATCAAGCCTCATAAAAGATAAATAACTTATGTTGTAGGCCTTCTTGACATAAAACCAAGTTGATTCTCTGTGCAATCAATGGTATCAAACGCCTTCTTGATATCCAACTTCAACATGAAATTTCCCCCAAAACTTTGTTATCAATCAAGTTAGCTACCTCCAAAGAAAGTGCAATGTTATCAAAGACATTTATGCCTTACACAAACCCTTTTTGTTCATCTGATATTAATTTTGGAGCAAGGGATGAAAGCCTATCAACAATAATTTTGGTGATAACTTTGAAGTGAAAATTAGCAAGTGCAATTGGACAATAGTCTTCAATCTTCATGGCTTTAGGATGCTTGGTAATAAGAACAATCATATTCACATTGAAGTTTTCAAGGAGCTAGGAGTGTTTAAAGAACTGACAAACCGAGTTGAATACATCAAGTTGAATAAGATCCCAAAAGTGTTGGAAAAATGAGCCCCTAAAACCATCCAAACCAGGAGCCTCTGAAACCATTCATGGAAAACACTGTCATTCTTAATTCTTCCAGAGAAATGAGTTTAGTGATAGCCAATTGATCTTGCTCAATAACTAGCCTTGGAATGACATCTTGAACTAGGGAAAAGTTGTTGCACTAATTCGACGATGCATACAAAAACTATAATAACCAAGATTAAAAAAAATTAGAGGTCTCTGGTTCCTGGCGTCAGTAGCGCCACAGCGGCGCCAGTGGCGTCAATAGCGCAGGAAGCATGCCCAGACCTCTGTTTTTCCGCGCCAGTAGCGCCGGAACGACGCCAGTATCGCGGGACGCGCGACAGGGTCACTTCAGTGACCCATTTCCCTCTCTTTCTTCACAAAAACTCCATCATCTTCTTCCTTCTTCCATTTCCTCCATTGCCAAGGGAGAAAAACTCCATAACCACTCATCCCTTGACCAAAACCCTTCACATCCAACATGAGAATTGAAGGGAATTACCCAATGAGCTAGATTCCAACGTCAGTTTTCTTTAAAAATCATCAGACGGGGAGATCGTTTTCTCTAAGGATCTTCACAAAGTTTCGATTTTAAGGGGGAAGAAAGCGTTTTAAGGACATTCAAGCTTGGAGAAGCCGTCCTCTAGCCTTCCTTGATGTCTTAGAGGTAAGAAATAAAAATTTTATCGATTATTTGAGATGAATAGTGACCCATTTGAGTTAGAGCTGAAATTAGGCTTGGGTCCTTTGGAAAAGTATGCTTATGAGGTTCTTGTGATGAAGGTTTAACCTTGAAATATAACTTTTATGGATTTTAGAATTTGGGTTATGAGGAATGTATGTGTAGGAAGAATGTTGGTTAAATTGATGATATTATGGTATGTATGGGTCTTGGTGCCTTTCACAAGATGTGTTTAGGAGACTATATAAACGGTGTAAAAGTGTTGAAGTAACCGTTTTAGCCATCTTGATAATTATCGAAATGTGACATGAATAAAGCATTGAACTCTTTGAATTGGTTTATGCAGAGTCTTAGGGAGACTCTAGAGCCTTGGTTATGCCAAGATAGATCCTACTGGGGGTCTGTAAGTCAACAATTAGGTGACTAGTCCTTATAACTTGAAAAAAGGGTTAATATGGAAAAGAATAATTGATTGCTTGTATGCCTTTTGTAGGACGTGATACAGAGGATATAGGTGGTTGTGACCACAAGGCCGGGAGAGCCAGTGTAACGCTTAGAGTAGGTAAGCTCTTTGTTCTTGGGAGTTTTTCCCTTGACTGGGTTCCATCATACTCCGAGGGAGTGATGGTTATTGTATGTCGTGATGCATGTGGTATTGAAATTGTGTGTTACTGCCTTTTAATTGAGAACATGTATATGATGTACACTATGATGATATATTGTATGATTGATGATATTCTCTGGCCAGTAGAATAGACTAAATATGGACTTCCCTTGGAGCCAAAGTAATGTGGAACAACTCCTTGTGGTTAATTGATATAAAAACCTGAGAGAGTGTGCCCTTAAGTGGATGACCTTCTCTCGGAAGAGCTATATACGTCTGTGTTGTATTCCCGATGTTGGTAGTGTCCAATGGAATGACACCTGTGTTGTGATATACATATGATGTATTTTATGAGAGCCATGATGGCTAGATTATGTGATGTCAATTTTGATGCTATGTGTCATGGAAGTGAATCAGGGGGAGGAGAGGCCTCCAAGAACCCTGAGTTTACTGAGATTGTATCTCACCCTGTGTGGGGATTATATTTTGCAGGTGATGCTCAGTGAGTGGATGGTGGATCCCAGGACAAGAGGCCCGAGTAAGGATATGGTTCTGTGTGAACCTTAAGCATATTATTTTGAGAGCATGTTGGCTTATTGTTTAGTTATGTCTATATTTTGTACCCCTGAGGGGAAGATACACAATTGATGTACATTGTTGTATATTTTGAGAGATATTGGAGAAGACGGGGTATCTGATACCTTCTTGTTTTGTACAGTCATTGTTGAGATACATTTATTGAGATATATGTATATGACTTATTTGGTCCTCTAGTTGTATGATGTGAGTGTTTACCATACATAATGCAAGGATGGTATTGTTGATGACGTACGATGACGTCATTTTATTATTTGCTTCCGAATTAATTATCTTTAATTAATTGTTGCGCTTAACAGTCATAATTGAATGTTAATGAACCGGATGCATACGATACATTTCAAAAACGTTCTGACATAACAAGGCGAACTAAAGTTTCTTGGCCGCTAGCTTTTCTTTTTCCAATAGGTCATCAAATAAGCCATACGATTATGTGTCAAGTTGAATAACATCCAAGTTCTCCTAAGATATTAAAGTTGCTTATCCACATTACCAAACGTAGTTTTATTCCATATCTTCAACTATTTTTTAAGGTCCTTCAACTTTTGTGAAACAATGTAGAGAGGGCAACCAAATAGAGGTCTATTCCAAACTTCATGCACAATCTTGCTACAGTTTGGATGGTGAAGCCACATATCATAGAACTTGAATAGTGTAGGGAAGCAAGGAGGACCCTTTGTCAAAGAATAAAATAGAAGATGATGATCTGAATGGGATTTTGTTAGGGTGTTGCAGGCTCGTTGCAAATCCCAGAAATTCTTAAGGCTGCTATTCAACAAATCAAGCCAAGGATCATTGCAAATGGCTCGGTCTAGTCTCATTTGAATATGATTTCTAGCAACTCTCCAATTTGACCACGTGAACTTAGCCCCCTTGGTATGAATATGAGTAAGGTCTCCAAGACCAATCCAATTGTTGAAGTTGTTGCAAGATCTGTGATTGGGAAAATTTCCCACTTTCTTCCCATACGCTCCCAAAACTACATTGTAGTCACCAATGCAAAGTCAAGGACCTTCATGCTTTCTTTGAAGATCAACAAGATCATTCCAAAGTTCTCGCCTCGTCATGATAGTGGTGCTAACATAGATACCAACCACAAACAAAAATTTATTATCCAACAAAAAAACAAAGAAATTGGTTGAGAATATATAACAATAACATAGGATTTAATGTGAGTAGAACAAGCAATCTAGAGGTTAAAAGTGAGACTTCCTCTTTCATTAGTAGCAAACAAAAGGCTCAATTTTTGCCAAGTTAGGAGGGAGGTTGTCTTTGCTTATCATGGGCTTAAACATAATGAAAATATATAACTTATGTTGTTCACAAATACTTTTTAAGTCGACATCTTGGTTGCCAACCTCGCAAGTATTCCAAAAGATAATCTTTATAAAGTAGGGGAGGAAGAGCCCACCTCTTGTTAGATTTTTTTTCTTCTTCTTACCCTTGGTCGCCTTAGTGTTGATTTCCTTCTCTCTCTCTCTCTCTCTCTCTCTCTCTCTCTCTCTCATCTTAGGACTACTAGTGTAAAAGGTGGATCATCATCCATAACCAATTCAACCACTTTATGTTTAGATTCATCATTAACATCATCTATCCAATAGCAAGTAGATTACCCTTATCATTAGTCACCTAAATTAGGAAGTTTTTTTTTGGAGAAATAGAACAGGAACAAAACCATTGAGGCGACTTGGCTAAGTTGTTACCACTAACACAAGGTAGGAAGGCAAAGCAGTGCCATTTTGTTCATCCAACAATTCTATTGAATGAACCAACAAATTGGGAACCTTGTTACTATAATCCAAGGGTATCTCTCAAGGATGAGCTCCTTCTTTCTCCACAAGACTACCTTCTTAGGAAGTGATTTTTTGCACTGATAGACCTTGAGTCCAATAGAAAGACATGCATCACAATTTTGGGAGTTTCTCATACTCTACCATAATATAAGAGAGCAAAGTCTTGCCACTATCAAGGCTGTGTTAATTTCATCAGAGCTCAATGTCAGAAGTTCATCAAAGCCTTGATCAAATCATCACTTACAAATATGTTAATATTTTAAAATTTTCTTTTAAAGAATTAATCTGTTACTAAATTAAACTTTAGATTTATTTTTTTCACTACTTTAATCTTCAAAGGACCATGGTAACACTTCAAATATTTGATGGCACTTTTTTATTAAACACTAAAAATTTGAGATTACTTATGTTTGTTTTATCAAAAACTACTTTTGTTTCATCAAAATTCCAAGCTCGTTGCAGAAGCACCAATACCTGCGAGAAGCATGGTGAGACCAGATTCGAGATGCCAATATGACTTAACCAACAAATCTACCTATATACAAAAATGGTAACAATAAGTAGAATATGAATTGATTTTGGGAGAGGAAATTGAGCCAAAGAAAAAAAAAAATAGGGGGGAAAACTGTAAAATACATTCTGTTGAGTAAACATCCTAGTTGATATCATGTTAGCTTGACTGCTCAAGACCAGGTAGAGAAGTTGGCTGAAGGTTTGATTTGGGGGGAACACCTGCAGACTGCTTTAGTGATCTTGGTTTTTCTTCTCCTTGCAGAGAAGCTCCTATCTTCTCAGGGCAAAAGTGAGTTCCTTCCAAACCCTGTTCTAGCTTTCTCTTTACCTTCTTCTTTATTAAAACACCATCAGCACCCTTGACATCATCCAGAGAACCACCTGAGCTTCCCTTTGCTTTTTCTTGTTTTGGACGATTCACAGCAGGATTGTGAACCCATGCAGCAGTGACTGTTTAGAAACTGTCTTGTTTACTAAAGCATGAGTATGACCGCTAGAGTCTGTAGCTAACCTTTCTCGCATGGGCTGTTGTGAAGTAATTGGACTAGGATCAACTTGAACATTCTCCTCTGGTCGAGGTGCCAACAACTTTTTCCTCTTGATTTTCTCCTGATCCTAACAATGAGTAACCAGTAAGATAGAAAACTAAAAACATCATTCTAATAAATATCAAATCCTAATTGTCATTTGTACATACAAAAAACAGAAAGCAAGTTCTCCAATTCTTCTGATGTCAACGGTCAAAATGTATTCATAACATTTAAAATCATGAAAAATTAAATGCCACCTGTAAATAAATTCCTACCCCACCTCCCCAATTTTATGGCCATACAGAAATGGTTTATTAGGAAATAAATGTCTTGTAAAAATACCAAGATAAACCTTAAACAAGCTACGTTGCTTTAAGAGTTAGAACAGAGAAGAAACAAATAAAGGAAAGCTCCTATATAAAAGCCTAGATGGCAACAGGAAGAGACATGATTATTAGATCATCCTCATTTTGAAGGCCAAAGACTAAAGACAGCATCAGTTGTCAGAATTAATTTTAGAATTCATGCTTGCAAAAGAATTAGTCCCTCGTGGCACAGATAATTCTGAGTCAATCTTTGATGAACCTTTGTCATCGACAGAAAAAGTTGAACTACACCCAATTTTGATAGCAACATCTAGAAGGGGTGGATTGCTTAGGTGATGTTTTCTTGAGGTGCACCAGACAAAGCCAACTATAATGGTAGTACTTGTCTGTCAGCATGCAAGGAGCAGCAGTGCACCGGTTCCAACTTGAGGTAAAAGAAACAGGGCTTGGGATTGGTCTAGGAAGGTTTGATGGCAGCGTCAATGCAAGGGTTTGGGCTTGGTCAAGGAAGGGTTACCCAAGTAGAAGTCAACTAAAGGGGCAGAGAGAGAGGGAGCAGAGCACAGAAAATGGCAAAACCCACCGAACAAAAAATATCAATCTCCCAGTCAGATTCTTCAGATTGCAAAACCATGTCTGACTAAGAATCCATAAATTGCAAAATCTGAATTTCCATTTTTAGCCAAGGTGAATCAGATTTGACACATCCAGGAAATAATAGCTCAATAACTTAACATTTTAACAATATTTTCAGTGATTCATAATAGTTATTTATTTAAAGCTATAATTAAGGTAAGGATGAGGAGAAAAATTAAAAGACTCCTGTTTAGTTTCCAATATAGTCATGCCACATAGGTATTTGCAGGCTAGACCACACAAATTATGATAGTGAAACTCTTCAATTTTCAAAACTGAGAACATGTGAACTGTAAAGGCTGCTTTGTTTAAATAGAGATTTTAGAATATTACTACACCAAAGTTAAAAGCTATTATTTATTGCAAAGGCATACCTTATGTCTGCTGTACAGTGCTCTGCGCCTCTCTTTTGACCTGCAAATTGCACGCTTGATCCCATGGTTGTCCATGTAACCATTTGGCCATAATTCTGCAAGCTGAAGACAATGCACTTGAAAGTGAGAAAAAACATGTTTATAAAAAGCAAACATATTAATTTTTAGATACCAGAAACTGCAATGCATATGCACTACACACAGTCGCACACACAAAAAGTAACACAAGCTTTGGAAATACGAGAATCATCTATGAGGACTCAGAAAAAGGAAAAAAAATGCATGGGTGAAAATACAATTTGGAATCCTTTTCTTTTCAATGTCTTCAACATAGTTATCAATCCTAGATAGCAATGCTTAGCAGCCAAACCTCAAGATATAGCGGGATAGTGAATAGCATGATTACTATTTTAAAGATTATTATACAGATATATGATACATCATTATGTACATAATTACATATGCTAAACAAATACTTATAATTAATATTTCTTGGCTGATTCCCAACTATCAATAAAAAATCATAGGTCTTAAGAAAAACATACAATTAAATAAAAACAAAAATAAAGAAAAATATCTATTAAGTCAGAATAGAGATGAGAACAGAGATGGGTGTTGCGGTAAAAGTCACCAGAGATGGGAGGCTTCACAGTTTTGGTTGCACAGCAAAACAAAGACGAGAGAAGAAAGGGGTTATCAACCACAGAAATGGAGAAGAGGGAAACATAGGAAAATTGAGGGTTAGGGTTATCTATGTTTTCTGAAAATGGAGGGACGGGAGTCAAATTTTTACACTTAAAGAACCCTAAAAAATGCTTTCACTGGCTTCTCTGCAAAAGAGGCTACAACATCTGTGAGCAAAAACACCCCACCTACTGCAGTTTTGTCACATGTGAATGACATTCTACTCTGCACCTCTGTAATTGCACCACGTGCAATATTGATAACTATGGCATTGAATATAAGGGATAGAAGAGATTTTAAATAGTACTAATTTAGTAATTTTAACCAGAACTAGGAGATATAGAATAGAATATAAACCAAATCAAACCCAGAGGAAGAAGATACTGAAAGTCTGAAATGTAAAAACAAATTAAGGTTGTGATTCTCTGTAGCATAAATTCATCATTCAATTCCTGATAAACACTAGAAATCCATTAACTCTGCTAGAAAAATATTGAGAGGAAGGCATAGAAAATTTGAATCACCTCAGCATACAACTTTCTGATTTGCGGACCCGAATTTTCATCTAACCCCTGGAACAATTGCAAATAAGATTCATTAAGAACAAACTTCAAACCACACAGGATCTACAAAATAAATACTTAAGGTTCAAACTTCTGTACATCAACAAAGAGGTCATAGAGATCACAAATCTTGTCTTCCAATGCAGTGTCCATACTAAAATTCTTTTTCGTTATTGGTTTCCCATCAGGACCTAATTCTTGTTCCCCAGATGCTCCAGCTTGCTGCTGTAGCTGAAATGCAAGAAAACATGAAAAAATAACCAAAATCTCCATCAATCAATCGAAAGTACAGTTATTTCCTGTAAAATTGCAACCAAGATACATTGCAAACATCATGAAATATATCAACAAAACTAGTTTCAGTTTCATAATTACAACTAATGAAATCCCTTTCTAGGTAAAAATGATTCATAAGTAAACATGCCAAAATAAGGATTTGCATATAAAACTCAAAATTGCATTGAATGGATATAAAGAAGCATCCATAAGAAAGAGTGAAAATAAGTGTACTATGGATTATAACTATAATAGGGGGAACCAAAAAGTAGCTACATGAACCAGCTAAAACAGGCAAGAAGTACAGAATATTTGATTTTGATATGGAATGAAATAGCAAGTGTAACTATAATAACCTTGGATTCTATGGTTGAGGCCTGCATCCTAATCATCTCAATAACTTCCTTCTTTATCTGTTGAAACCTAACATCTTTCTCCTGCTTCGCAGACAAACCCATACTGATCATAATTTTTAAGTTTCTCTGTAGCAGGAAGATATTGAATGAGAAGATAAGTTTCAATTCAAGCATTAATGGTAACTAAAATTACCTATCTAACGATGAATACAAATATAAATTATAAACAAAGAGAAGAATAGTTGCAAAAAATAATTGACAACATAAACAATAAATAATAAGTGGGAAATTACTTTTTTTTTTTTGGATTGGATTGTAAAAGAACAGATTTCATGGTTGAGTTTGTTTGATTTTTATACTGAAGAATAACTTTTGAAATATAATTATAAGAAATCACTTGAAAATTAGAGTTCACTTGCCACAAATTAGAGATCTTTTTCTTTTTGAAAAATACCAGCTCCTACTGTTAGTGTTAGAAAAGAACATTTATTATGTAAAGACTAAAGAGTGTATCCATTACCACAAATTAGGGATTTAGATTGATTTTTCATATCCATGATTGATTTTTCTACACTAATCCATGATTATAAATAAAGAGCATGGGTATAGAACACACAACGTTCAACACATTCTTTCTTGGCTACCAAGACAACAAAGTTTTACTTTTCCTAAATCCGTTTCTATGGCATTAAAAATGTGAGCTTGGGAAACTTGATCCATTACAATTAGTGCGTGTTTGGTTCAATTTATTTAAAGGAATAATTACTTATTTTTGCCCACTTCATGAGAGAGTTTTAAAGAAATAAGCTAGTATTTCTCCCAAAATAATCTTATACCAATCTTGCACTTAGAATCAATTCAGGAAGGCCATCTGTCACTTTGGAGTCACCAAAGTCTAAAGCAAACAGGTCCTTCATTCCTGAAGGAAAACCAGTTTTTATTAAAATGAAAGTTGACAAACAATCAATTTGAAATAAGAATTTCATAGACTCAGTCATGGCTAAAGCTAGGGTGGGCAAACCCTCATAGGTCTCCCACGGTGGGAGATGATTTTTTCCCTATTAGATTTATTATCTTTTAAATCAAAGGTCCAATTTTTTTATTTTTTATAATAGATAATTATCTTTCCTGGTTTGCCCTTGACACCCTCGCCACTTTCCACTTGCAGTAGCCTCACTATCCTCCTCTCTCCCCCCATCAGTTCCCCCTTCATCCAACCCAAGACGCCCTCTGCCCCATTCTTGCTCTCCTCTCCACAACCATCTCTCCCTAGGCTCCCACCACCAACGCGACAAGGACCCTCCATTGCTGTCGCACCTCCCTTGTCTGGCTCCACAACAACTGCCTCACTGCCACCAACAACGAGCCCTCTCCTTCCTCCCCATCTACCGCTTCAACCGCACTAACTACGCCGAGTCTTCCTCCAACGCCGCTGCACCGCCCTGGTTGAGTCCATCTCTGACCTGTGCCAGAGCCTCTAGGCACACAGCTTCCATCTGGTAATGCGCATCTGGAAGCCTGAGCCATTGCTGGTGGAATTGGCAAAGGCCATCGACACAGGTTTTCTTTTTTGTTTACGGTGGGTTGTGATTTGTTTTGGTTTTAGGTGATTGTTTTCAGTAGTCATTTGTAATGGTAGTTTATAGTGGTTGCAGTAGAGGTTCTGCCATCCTAGGGTGGTTTGTGGTGGAGGTGTTGACTGTGGCTTGTGTCATCGCAGCAGTGGTGAAGCGACAAGAGGGAGTGAGAGAGAAGGGGGTAGAGACAGATTGGGAAAAAACAAAAAAGAAAAAAAAAATTGAATCCTTTATTTAAAAAGTAATCAATCTAATGGTGAAAAAATCATCTACCACTGTGGGAGACCTATAAGGATTGCCCACCCTAGCTTGAGCCCTTAGACATGACATTGAAGTACACCATAAAAAGGGAAAAGGAAGAAAAGAGAATCAATCTTTAAGAAGGTCACAAAAGTAAGTCACTCAATCAAACCACAATGTGATTAGGTCACAAATACAAAGCCTAAATATGGTATTGTTAAATCATAGCCTAATCATTAAACAGACTACAAATTGTACAAAAGTTCAGGAAAGTGGACTGGACAACAAGATAGGTGATTTGAGAGATGCAATAATTAGTTTCAATTTTAAAATTTTGTATAACTTTTGGGTTCAACAACAAAAAGGTAGCCTAGTGCTAGAAAGCTCCTGCACTGCATTAGGGGGATTATAACCGGAAACTGAAAAATATATATACTAAAGGATTATCTGTTATGTTTATCAAGCTTAAATACCTTTAGTGTTCTGAGCTGAATCAGATGCCCAAGAATACTCATAAGACGGTTAAGTAACTCATTTGATACTTTCCCTTGGCTTGCCTGCTGCAACAAAAACATATAGTCAATATTACAATATGATAAATATTCGATACTCTAGCTATCAGATCCAGTGAAATTGAAATCATTTCAGAACATTCACATTCATTATCTCTATTCTAAAACAATGTTCAAACTGAGAAGACTTTTGAGAAGATAAAAAATACAAAATTGTGCATATATCTAGAAGCATCTAGCATAACAACAAGAAAACAAAATTTGCCAATACCGCTAATCTAGCAACTTTAGCAAGTTTTAGCTTTATTTCTCTAGGCAATCTCCGTTTGATACCCTGAGGAGTGGTATCATCCTCCTGGTTTTCCATAGTTGGTGGCCTTGCTGTAATAATATTTAAAAGAAAAACTTAGCATTAGCAACAAACTTCACACATTTCCTATAATTTGAGCTTTAAAACATTTTCGAAACTTACATTCTGCAACTATCTTCTCCAACTCTCGAATAGCTTTCTCAAGTGTTGTAGTTTTAGGCCTAGCACTAGAACCATCTTTCTTGAGCACATTTTCAGATTTCTGCATAAGCTTCAAATCAGATCTTGATTAACACGGTATATGTTACACACATAACAGCCCACTTTCACAACTTTTGTTGTCAAAAGTCATAGTAACAAGAACATGTTATCTCACCAAGTGCACGCTACATGGATAGTTTAGTTTGCCAAAATCTTAAAGAAAAACCAGCCATGTATACCAATATCCCTTAAATAGAAATTATTTTGAATGAAAAGGATGATCCACAACAGCCAAGTTAACAAGTCAATGGAGTAAATTGAAGCAATAATGCTGCACTGTTAAGATCCGATCACAAGGTATGAAACTTGAATCCCACAATAATAGTCAATAGTGAATAGCATCATGGGGTCACTCCCAAAAACACTAGTGGGATGACGGCTATTTGAATATATATGTATATATAAAATATTTATTATTCTTTCTATTATATATATTTCTTATTATTATATTATTTAATTATTACATTTTCTATTTACATATATTTTGTTTATAATATTTATATCATTATTATTATAATTGTATTATATACACTACTTTTTGTCCCTAAATATAGACTTCTTTTTTTAAATTTGTTTGTCCTTTTTTATAAGATTTTTTTCAAGTTGTCTTTTACATATTTTTTCACCACAATACCCTTAATTACTTTACAATAAATGCTATAAATTAATAAGATAATTTCATTCTTTCTCTAGTAAGGATTGGAGAAGACTAGGACACATTAATTAATTAGGTAAAAAGTAATTAAGTGGAAAAAGAGATGATGAGTTACAATAATTTTAAGGGTAATTTTGAAAATAATACAAATTGCTAACAAAGTTAATGTTGATAACTAAATTAACCAATTTTCTTCAAGGATGTGAATTAGTTAAAAGAGTTTTATATTTAGGGACAAAGGTAGTAATATATTAATATGGTATACATTTTATTTGTCTCTATTATATAATATATCCTGTGTTAATATTTTTCTATATTTTTAAATATTATAGAATATTTTATCAAGGCGAGCCCTAGCACAACGGTAAAGTTGTGTCTTGGTGACTGATTGGTCATGGATTCGAATCCGAACCAGTCTCTTTGTGTATACAAGAGTAAGGTTGCATATAATGACCCTCCCCCATACCTTCACATAGCAAGGAGCCTTTGGGCACTAGGGTACATTAGTTTTTTAGTTTTTATAATAGAATACTTTATAGTATAATATATGATTAATTATAAAAATAAAAAGCAAAAGAAAACCTCCCTAATTATAGGATTGTTAGGGTTGGAAAGTAGCCCAATTTAGGGTGCAGATACAACACCCACTCCCAGCCAAATACAAAGTAAGAAATCTTGGGCTCTCCCAATACAATAGTTAGCTTTGTGGTGTGGTTCTCTCAGGATTCTATCAATTCACATCAAAGCTTATCATCGTGTCTCTTAATTGCAAACAAGCGATGTTGATGGTGATGACAACATTGCAATATTTGCTCAGGACTAGTCAAAGAACTAGTATATAGCCAACCTGAATGGGCATCAGGATTGCAGAGCATGGTGAGATGATAGGATCCAATTACAAGGTATGAGACCAGAGTCTGATGTTGGAAGTATGGGATTCAGGAGTGGCATTTATAATGCTTTGAGCTCTCTAACTACAACTGGTAGTTTTTGTAATATGATTATCCCAAGGTTCTTATCACACACTGTTCCTGGCACACAGCATGTCATGCTTCAATATTATCTGTTAACCGCAATGGAAGTTGATCGACTAGAAGTGCTTATTTGGTGGGCAGTTCCATGCTTTATATGGTAACTATGGCTTAGAATGGAGAATCCTTTAATTTAAAGCTGAATAGCAAAAATGAATTGATATAAGGGCAGCAGCGAACCTTTTTATTGGTATTAAATGTTTCATTAAATTAAATTAGTCATATTGGCAATAAAATAAAGACAACAGAAAAGCAGCTACGTAAACTTACTGGTGCTTGTATAGCAGATTTTCCGACATACAAGTTAAGATCTGGAAGTTCACGGATGTCATTTTTATCTTTTGACCGACCAGCCTTTTCTAGATTGTCAACACTAACTGAGATTTTTCCAGGCTGGGATTTGGAATGTGCAGATGCACTTTTTTCATGGTACTTCTGACGAGAAGTATCAAGCAAGCCACTTGCATCTTTATATTTATCACTTGTGTTCTTAGATTGAAGTACTCTGGTCTTCTGTTTTTCAGCATCTTCTGCGGCAGCAGGAGCATCATTAGTTGATACTTTCGAACAAACAGGAGGATCCGACATTGGTCTAGTGTCGGCAGTTTTCCTTTTCAAACTAATTCCAGACACATCCAATTGATTCTGAAATTTCATGTCTTCGTAATGTTCACCAGGTACGCCCAAATTATGGGAGGAACTAATTGTATTTTTCACAGGTAACGATGCAGTCTTTCCAGCAGCAGTCTTGCCCACTTTTACATGTTTATTTGATACATGACTATCAACATTTTCTCCAGGATTCTTCGGCATATCTTTTCGGCGTCTTTTCTTTGCTTGCTGGATAGGTAATACTGGAGGTTCATTTCTTGTAATATAGAAAGAAACAGAAAATCAATAAAATCAGGAATTTGTGTGAAAAATTTATCTACTCCAAACTACAATTTTAATAGACTCAAAATGTGGGCACAACATATGTAAATAAGTGTCACAGGAAAGAATATTCAACCGTAAGCCAAGAAAAATTGTTATCAGGAACAGGAAGAAAGAACTCCAAAACAACAGATACTAATAAAGGCATTAAGTTATAACTGATGAAAAGTTTAACTCAGACAGAGAGACAGGTTAGTTTAAAGTACATAAAAGTAAATTCAAAGTTTAGAACAATAGTGTAATAGACCAATAATTAGCAATGAAACAAGACCAACATTTCAAGCATAAAATTAACAAGTTACAGGAACCCTAACATTAGTTGTTGTCACTACTCAAACAATGACTGTGAATGATGCATGATCTTATTTCGTGTTCATATAAAAACACAAGCATATATATAACTCATGATGGCAATATTATTCCACTGACTTTAGTATTATACCCATCAACTAAGAAAGAGAGAAGGGCAAAGACTTCCAAAATTAAGTGGTTTACAAAAAAAAGAGATAGACATAAAGAGCACAACCTAGTGCATGAGGCACCCACCTAATTGGATTTGAGGAGGGAAGATGTACACCAATGTTGTCAAACTCGAGGATCGGAAGAGGATCGGAAGGGGGGGTAAAAGATCGTAACTCGAGGATCGTAACTCGGATCGTAAGAGTTACGTGTATATGTAAAATAGAAACTACATAAAACAATAAAAGGGGTGCAGAAAGTAACATTGTGTATCTGGCCCATATTAGGAAAAAAAAAAGAGCAAGAGGAGTACAAAAAGAGAAAAAGGGGGTGCAGGAAGAAAGTTGGCCCAAATTTAAACCTAATTCCCAAATGTATAACTCACTCATCTTCTCTCACGCAGCTTCATCTTCTCACGCAGCTTCATCTTCTCTCACGCAGCTGCAAGCTCCACTGCGCCACTGCTCCTTCTTCCTCTTCTCTGTTTTTTTTTCTTTTCTCTTAGTAAGCCACTGCGAGCTCCACTGCTCCACTCACTCAGTAAGCCACACCACACGCAGAGCAACCAGCGACGGCCGATGAGACTAAGAGCGGCGGCGACGACAGCAACCAGAGACGAGAGCGGCGGCGAGGAGTGAGGAGCGGAAATGAGACGTCGACGGCGGCGACGAGGTATCCCAAAAGCGCGAGCCTTTTTTTTTTTCTTTTCCTTCTTCAGCTGGGATCGACACGGATCGCCGATCCGTCCAAATCGCGAGCAAGAACGCGATCCGCCAACGATCCCTGGAGTGGACGATCCTCCCGCCGAGTTAACGCGTGGAAGCTCCTAAGATCGCAAGATCGTACGAGTATACGAGTATACTCGCGATCTTGACAACCTTGATGTACACAGACTTGGCCCCAGAATAAAAGAGGATATTTCCAGGATTCAAACTGGTGACCTAAAGGCCACAAGGCAGCAGCCTTAGTGTTGCACCAAGGCTAGCCCTCACAAAGAAAAGAAATTGACATACTCAGAAAATATTCAAACAAAAAACACTTACATGCGTTCCAATTTCCCCCTATTTACAAAGAATCCATCATGTTTGATTGCAGAATTATCAACCTCAAAATACTCATCCTGCAGAAAGAACAGTGGAACTACATAAATATATATATATATATATGTGTGTGTGTGTGCAAGATGAAATGGCAACAATATAGGACAATACAATTGCTATCAACATCAATGAAAGGTCAAATGTCATAATGGCATGTCATGACAAATCAAAATGGTATAAAAAGATACCAACCAATTCAGCATCATCAATGAAAGAGTCTTCTGTATCATATTGATCATCAGGAACATCAAGTGCATCCTCCTCATCACTGCTGTCCTTACCCTAAAAATGATTTAGACTCCTATTATTCCCAACATGGAAAGTAGCTCAAAAAATTTAATAAAATACTTACATATGCATCTATGATATGAATTTATAGTAGAAACCAATTCATTTTTGTACAGAGCATTGAGTAACAATCTCAGGAAGCAACACACCCATACCATGTAAAGGCTTTCAATCTTCTCTATTACAGCACTGAAACGGTTTGTCTGAGGTGCACCCTGTTCTTCAATCTCCATAGGTTGTCCCTAAAATGACAAGTAATATTAAAATAGTGAAACACAAAACCACATAGTCCCATACAATTTCAAAAGACAATATGCTGATTCCTGCTGGTATACAAGTACCCAGATGACAAATAATTATGCTGTAGCATAAAACAAGATTGAGTCAATTCAAGGCTTGATTACCTTGATTCTATATAATTTCAGGCTACAAATAAATAGATATATGTATTGTATAGTTTAAAAGGACAGAATTCCAAACAACAGCACTTGACCTATTTAAAAAAAGTAGGAGCCAGATACTGGTGAACTGTAGCCTATTTACTTTTAGATGTTTGCTAAATTTATTTGTTTCTCAAATAATAAAGCCTTATTCAGATCTATCAATTAATCTAAAAAGAAATTTCAGCTAACAAAAATATCTATATATAAGAATATGAATTGAAGGTAGAAGACAAAGGCATGGAACAACTAAAAAATCAGGCAAATAATACTGATTGATTCATTGATTTTTATGCCAAATACAATGCCCTTTAACAAAGGGGTTAGCCTTGAATCAACGGTAATGTTACTGCTGTGACCAGGAAGTCACAGGTTCACCTCTAGGGAAAAATCCTCTCCACTTGGCGGGGTAAGGCTTTGTACATCTACCCCCAGAGCCCAAGAGGTGAGGGCCTCGCGCACTGGGTCACCTTTTTATTAACTACCTTAAACTAATTAGGCTTCAGTTATGAAAATAGTTAGCATAACATTAACTCCAATTACACATATATCACTTTAAACAAAAGTAAATAACATGATGTTCCATCGGTTCACCAAATTTAAAAGAGGGCCACCCATTAATAGTGTGTTACTGTGTTTGGATTTGCAATTGGGCACATTTTCACGACAAGTCAGCCAACCGACATAGAAGCAACATTTACTTGCTTTATCGTTGTTGCAATTATACCATACCAAAACCAGTGTTGTTAAATAGCAGCCAAGGCAGAATGGCAAGGTGGATTTTTTGCCAACCACCATAGGCAATTTGTGAAGAAAGGCCTGCCATGGCAGCGCCATAAATCACAATGGCATGTTTATATAGCGGAATTTCGGCCTTCTGCCATCCTCCATTGATAACACTGGGCAAAACACAAACTCAAACAGACAGAAATTAGGTGAATAGGCATAACACATTCAACCTAATAAATATTTAGTCAAATACAAGTACTTCCACAAGCAATTCGACTTTGCCACGACAAAACCCTTTTTAAATAACTTTCCCTAAGAGCAGTGCCACGCAGCACAAACCATTGTCCAAAACCAACAAGAAACATCCGTGGCATAACACAAATCCAAATTAAGTCAACAGGCATAACGCATTCAACCTAATAAATAAATACAAGTACTTCCGTGAGCAATTCGACTTTGCCACGACAACCCTTTTAAATAATTTTCCATAAGAGCTGCGCCACACAGCACAAACCATTGTTCAAAACCAACAAGAAACATCGTGGCATAACACAAATCCAAATTAAGTCAATAGGCATAATGCATTCAACCTAATAAATAAATGCAAGTACTTCCGTGAGCAATTCGACTTTGCCACGACACAACTTTTTTAAATAATTTTCCATAAGAGCAGCGCCACGCAGCACAAACCATTGTCCAAAACCAACAAGAAACATTGTGGCATAACACAACTCCAAATTAAGCCAAAAGGCATAACACATTCAACCTAATAAATAAATACAAGTACTTCTGTGAGCAATTCGACTTTGCCACGACACAACCCTTTTAAATAATTTTCCATAAGAGCAGTGCCACGCAGCACAAACCATTGTCGAAAACCAACAAGAAACATTGTGGCATAACACAAACCCAAATTAAGTCAATAGGCATAATGCATTCAACCTAATAAATTTCAAGTCAAATACAAGCACTTCCACGAACAATTCAACTTTGCAACGACAAACCCTTTCGAATAATTTCCCTTAAGATCAGCGCGACACGGCACATACCGTTGTCAAAAACCGACAAGAAACATCCAGGCACTTCCAAGTTAATAGCATGCCAGCTCAATCATTAACAGTTTAGCAGAACGTAAACCTAAAAAGCTACACTATCCTAATTCCTAACCCTAATTTCAGTCCCAAAAAAAAACACAGCATAGCTCAGTCAGAAACCACTCTAACAAAATACAATTCAAAATATCATCCATACACCACAGTGACCCTCTCACACATTGCAACCTACTCACCGAATCACAATGTACGTAAACAGAAATTTCAGAAACAGAAACACATAAACCTAAACGAAAAATTTCAGAAACACATTATTACTCGAAACAACAATTCGGAACATAAAAAGAGGCTCACCGGAGCGATTCTGGACTCGAGCGCAGGGTTCGCATTGGGAGCGCGGTGCTCCCGTGCGGAAGCGGACCCATTGTTGACCTTGTTGGCGTCCTTCATGAGCTTCTTCCACGACACTATGGTGGTCTCTCCCAGGCGGAGCTCCACCGTGAACATTTGCCGGTCGCCTTTCTTCAGGAACGACGACGGAGCCCTCTCCGCAGCCGACGAGGAATCGCCGCCGCCGTCGAGAGGAGCCGCTGCCGCCATATGAGCAGTGCCAATTGGCTAGTTTCTCGGGCGTCAGTGCGAGATTTCGGGGAGAAATTGTTAGGGCGCGAGAAACATGGCGGAAAGCGAAAAGATAATAATAATAAGCCCTAGAAACTGAAAAGGAAGAACAGATAACGAGAACGAGAAGAGGAAGGAGTGAAGAGGTGAATTGGGATTGCGCGGGATTCAAAAATGAGAGAGAGAGAGAGAGAGAGAAGAAAATAAAAGAAAATATTGTGAAAAATTACGGAAAAAGAAAAAGGGATTGTGGAGGGGTTTTAAGTTTAACTGCAATTACGACTCGGTCGTAAAAAAATTCCAGTCTTTATTATCCGAGAATGGGAGGGAGGGAAAAGGGATTTGGGTCGGGTAAAGGTATTCTATGGGCCGGATCCTTTGTTCAATTTAATTTGGTTTTTTTGTTTTACATGTAAAAAAAATTGGAAGTTTTGTAATTGTTTTTTTTTAAGTTGTAGTTTTGTAATTCTTAGTTTAAACCTTCTTTGTTTTTTTAGTTTAATTTTTATGTATTGTACAGTTCAAAATAGTAAAATAACACGTGGTCATATTATAAATGTCACTGTACACGTGGACACCCTCCATGTCAGCATTGTCTCATTAATAGGCGCTTATTCAGCCTCCAAGTATCAACCCGGATATGCGTGTCCGGGTTCTTTATCAATACCGCTACAGGAGCACGGACGACGACCATCAACAGGAGCACGGACACCAACAATATTATCTTTTCATTAATTGCATATCAAATATGTCAGGATATTCAAATAGGCCAACCACCTTATCATATAATACCCCAACAAGTTATCTACTAATTGTTACTTGTCTACAAGTAATAATATACCAATAAGGTACAGATTATTTTCTATTTAAATTAGATAATTGTCTGCTATTATCTGTTATTATTATCTTATCAACATATTATCTATAAGCAATGGTCCAAGGTCCATTCTCCATGCTATAAATACAATCATCCAGGTTCTCTCCAACTCACTTCGAACTCAACGTTCACTCTACATACACTCTTATATTTTACACTTGAATGCATTACTCAAGTCTCTCATTCTCTACATCTTAGGCTGAGTTCTCACACTTAGTCATTCTTATACAATTGATGTACTTACTGGAGCATCGGAGTGTTTTTCCTTTGTTTTGCAGGTCTCTCCTCTAAGCAAAGCCTACTCACTTCCCGGCGACACATGATTTGGAGTCTACTAAGGCCACATCTAGCCCATACATGGAATTTCCAGATTTTGGTAAGAGCGTGTATTACATAAAAAAATTAAACTAACATTTGAAAAGCAACAACGAATAATCAATTTTTCAAAAATAATAGAAAATGCATCCTAATATTACATCCAGAATGGAACTTCCTATACAAATTCCAGACATGTCAACATTGCAATGTGATACTGCATCGTGAATGGAGCTTCCTACAAAAGGTAAAAGTAAGACGTCATGCAGGATGGGCGTTTCCTAAATCCAACATGGCAAAAATAACACTTGCATTGTAAATAGTTTTCTTACTACTCTACTTTCGTAAATAGTTTTTTATTACTATTATTGTAAATAAGTCTTCAAAGTCTCTCTTCTCCTCCCTTTCATGCGATTTTTTTTCTTTTCTCCTTTCTTACTTCTTCTCATACCTCTCTTCAATTATATTCTTCAGATGAATCAAATCCTTGCCACTAGAATTGTTGTGAGGTCATTGTACAAACAATTGTTTTGACTACTCATCATCTCCATGTGACTATGGAGACAGCCCCTATGTTTCCTCCTATGCTCACAACTTGGTTATGGTTTTTGTTCCTTCTCTCTTGCTTCTTGTCTTTTCTTTTATATTTTCCAATTTTTTTTATAAAAAAAACTTTCACTAGACCATAGGTTGCACATTAATACAATTATTAAAATGTGACACATTAATACACCTTTTCTTATCACATTTAACGTGGATCATGGCGTCTGTTCCATATGTGAGTCGAAAAGAAGTTTCACTTGTAGTTGTCTGGGGTGAACAATGATAGACCCAGAGTATATTGGAGAATTCTTCCTTCCAAAGACCCTTAGACTCTTTTAGTCTAGTGCACAGGGCTTGGAGGATGACTCTGTTGGCTGCCTCCACCTGACCATTGGTCTGAGAGTGTTCGACAAAAGTGACAAGGTGCTTGACATGTAGCTGTAAAATATGGGACCACTTCACACTTAACTAAGAGGGGGGTGAATTGGTTAGCCTTGGTAAATTTAAAATTTTCTTGATGTATTAAAAACAGAGTTTCTTTGCCCTTTGGATCTTTATCACAAAATCAATTAAGAATCTTTATCCAAAATCAATCCAAGACTTGTAATGCCTCAAGAAACAATATGTAACACAGAATTCACAAGAAGAACTAACAATTATGCAGTAGATTAGGGGTGTTCATCAACCGATCCAAACCGATGCAAACCGCGGTGACCGAACCGAAAAACCAAAAACCGAAATAATCGAAAACCGAAAAATTGAAAAATCGAAAAAAACCGAAAATTTTCACCGGATTGGATCGGTTTTCAGATTGGCCGGTGAAAACCGATCCAATCCAAACCGATCCAATTATAAACCATACCTTACCCTTTATCTACTTGGGCCTATTCCCCATCATAGTCCAAAATCCAAAAATCCAATACATTGCTCCTTATTTTGTCCAATTAACATGTTTGTCTAATGAAAATTAGAAAATGATGTTTGTTTTTGTCCAATGAATGTGTTTGTTTATGTTAGATACTCCTTATTTTGATAAAAATAAGTCTCATAAGTTTTATTTTTAGACTTTTTAAAAAATCGAAAACCAATCCAATCCAAACCGAAAAAAATTGGATTGGATTGGATCGGATTTGAAAAAAAATTCAAACCGAATGGATGATCAAATGACCAAACCGAAGGAATTGGATCGGATGATTTTTTGCTTCAAAACCGATCCAATCCAGACCGCGAACACCCCTACAGTAGATAAGAGAACACACAAATTTATAATGGTTCACCTCAAACACTATGAGGCTACATCCAGTTTCTTCTAGTCAACACTAGAGTAGAGTTCCACTATAACAAATAATATCCTTACAAGCAATTACAAGCTTCTCTTTATCAACCCTATATAAAGTTCAGAAGTCTAAAAACCTATTAGAACCTTAGAAGCAATACCCACACTGAGAACACTACTCAGCTATCTTTAGAGAAACACTATCTCTAATCTTGCAAGAAAAACCCAATTACAATGGAACTTACAAACAAAAATACAATCAGAATTTTTACACCATCAAAGAGTAAGGAAAGAATTCACCTGATGATCCAAGAATGATATGCATAATGATGAATATACCAGGTTGAATGTAGAAACAATATGCAGAACAAGCCTTTCCTTAAAC
>PYAF01000018.1:1791-16829 GCA_007407185.1 Glycine tomentella
ACAAACTCCTTCTTCCAAGAGTAGAAATCTAGTTTTGCATTCCAGCATTATACATATTGTAAAAATATGACAATTAAATTTTGGAAGGATTAAAAAAATAATCAACAAAGATAAAGGATGCCAATACTGACTGTAGAAGGCCTAAAAGAAAATAATGATGCTGGAGCATATTTACTTCCTCATATTGGTTTAGATCAGCGTTACAAAGTTCTCATCAATTCCAGGTCTGTAGTTCTTTCTTTTTTCTTGAATAAATTACTATCCCCGTGCTTTTAATATACAGATCTCCCCTTTATTGTGAAAACCCATATTAAAGTCCGTTGTTTTGATAAAGTATGCTACAACTAAATCCAAAATGTTGTCAAGCCTAACAAAATTGTTAAGTGGGCCATTTATTCATGAAAATGATGTGGGAAAACAACGCAAACTTACAGGATGAAAGTCTTCTCTCAAGATACCTGTACTTGGTGACGCCTTCTTCACTTCAGCAATCAACACTGGAAGTCCAGTTCGTTTGTTGGCTGCCTTTAGAGCACCAATAAAATCCCTAGCAACAGCTGCATTTTCTAGAGCTTTCTTCAGCACACCAAGGGGTTTTAGTTCTTTAAGCTGAAAATCACACATTCCCCAATAATACATTCAATCTATTTGGTTGAAAAACAACACATATATTAAGAACAATAGAATACAAAGCAAATCAATCACAATAAGTCTCCCATGTCAACTGGACAACCAAATGAGAAGTCAGTATGAATGCGACCACCAAGCCTATCTTGTGACTGTTGTACAGTCACCTATTCATATGATGAAATAAGCAAAAGCAAAAGGTATGAAAAAAATCTGTTAGGTCACCTAATTAATGAAAATAGAAAAAATGATCATAATGATGACAGAAAAAATTCATTCAAATGATAAGGGGACAGTTCCTTTAAACATAATCATATTTGCATGAAACTTATGGGAGGATTCTCCTTATTATATTCCAATTTTATTGGATTTCCCCGAATAGAATTCTCCTTAACTATGTAAAAATCAGCTAATTTAATTGCATGCATAAATTGGTGTAGAGATTGATGATCCAACAAAATCAAGCCAATCTTGAAATGCATGAAAACTAGTCCATTTCTTGGTGAAAAATTAGACTATTGGCTCTATCACTTACGACAGTCATAAAAATCTATTACAGAACAGCTTATGATACAACATAAATGACAAGGACTGCACAATATTTGCAATATGTAAAGGACATGCCTTTTACTTGGCAGAGGCAACACTCTCTCTATGATGTAAGGAGTTTCACAGACTCTACAAACCCAGGAAGTAAAGTCCTGAACATTCTTTGCCCCGTAGCATTCTTGGTGGACAGCCATTTGGCACCTGTCCAATAAAGTACACATCATGTAATTGACAATTGGGAGATGTTTGAAATATGACATATAGACACTAGACAGCACCGAAGTAATCCAACGGAGTAAAATTCTTCATGACATTTTAATAAAAAAAGTAAAAAACCAATATGTTTAGTATGACAAGAACTGGTACAAACCCATTCTTTGAGCGGCCGCATTGTGCTTTCTACTTTCACACTATATCTCCATTTTCTGGCTTTGGAACCTGCATGTCTTTCCCATTCAGTAAATGTATGCGTCCTTGAACCACACAAGCAACACTTGCACATAATCCTGGAAGAAAACTTAATTAAAAGAAGCTGCCTGAAATTTCTGTAGAATGATATAATATGTTTAATGACCAAAAGTTATTCACTGGTTCCCATATCGGACATTGTTTAGCTTGTGAACTTATCCAGTTAGGTAAACAAATGTAGAATCTACATTGAGGGTACTTTCGTCCCATATTATAACAAAAGTCTTGAATGCTTACATATGATCCTTTGGAACATAGATTCCTTTGATGCCATTGCATGCCACCACTACATTTTCAGGTAATGCAGGTTTTTTGCCTTTCTCCATTCATCTATTTCAAAAAATATCACATTATAAGATTCAAAGAATAAAGTCAAAATGCTCAATGCCCCTAAAAGAATGTGAAAAGGAAGCAATACATAATTTCTGCATACATATATTTTGTGTTGTATTTTTGTGAAGTTCATGATTCATAATTGAATTTTCCCTTGCAATCGCGACAATAGTAATCTACATTTTCCAGATCCTGGATTAAGACACTTTCAAGTCATCTTAATATTACCTTTATCAAAGGAAATCAAACAAGCAAGATGAATAGAATAAGGAAACGTGGAATGTATGACCATGCTAACCATGATATGATACCTTGAAAAGTTTGCTGGAAATTTTGTGACACTCAGCATGCACCCAAACATTACAACCATGACAGCATACCTGTCACAGTTTAGCCCCACAACATCTCTAAAAATTAACTTTTTTGTTCAAATAAAATAAATTAAAACAAATAGACACGTTGAGAAAATAGACAATGTCACCCAATTCCCACCATGTGAATGGTGGCAAATCTCTTTGCAAAGGCCACAATATTGTTTAGATTTTATTAACTGTTATAACAGGACCCCAAAAAAAGTAATTAAATGTCAACTATGAATTCATCAAGTCAAGAAATTGAAGAAAACTAGAATGAGTCAAGGGAAAACCTTTGCTCAAGGCTTGCAATAGTGCTGAGTAGCATAACTTGAATCCTTATTCTTCTTCATGGTTTTGCATGGTGACATCAAACCACAGGCAGCACATGGTATTGTATCCTACATAATTGGAAGACCGGATAAGAATCTATAATTAACTTGACTAAAACATTTAAAAGATAAATAAACTATAGAAATTACCCTTATCTTTCATACAGATATATTAAAAGAGATGAAAGACTTTGAATAAGAATTATGCTTTGAAACATTGACATAATTCTATAACATTATGAGTATGTCAGTATGTCAAAGGCATATCTCTGAAGTATATGAGAAATTAGAACAAATAGAAAACTATGTGTGTCATACTCAGCAATCAGCCAAGCCCATACGCCTATACCTGTGCCATATCCTATGGAACACGACAAGAAAATATTTTAAGGGAAACTACATGATCAGTTTCACTTCAAAGGCTGAGTTAAAAACCTATTAACTTACGAGTAACCAATACCATTAAAAAAATCATAATTCTATTAGTCCCTCCACTTTTGCATTTTTGGCCATTAAAAAAATACTACTCATAGTATATCATAATTGGACTTCTTGCAGTAGGCAATAACTACATTTTTTTTAAATCAGCGTAGGCAATAACTACATAAGAAGCTAGAACGTATATATCATTAGGCACTCCTTAGTCCTTAGTCATTCCTTCTAGTATCATAATATTAATGAACAATACTCTGTAATAGATACTATGCAGATAATTGAACTAGTCATGCTCAAGATAAATTCCTAATTTTAAAACAGTAAGTTAATAGATACACATACAGGCCAGTTATGTGTCTTTGAAACAAACTGTTACTCTATCAACATCACTGTCATTCAGTAACAGCAGATCCACCTTGCACTTTGTGCCAATAGCAAATAGATAAGGCCAAGCAGCATCGGCTCTATGAGATAGGAAAGGAGCAATCCAAGTTTAATACAAAAAAGAAAAATAAGTAAAGCTGATGAAATCATACTGAGATAGTGTCTTCCATTTCCTTATTTAATTTTCTCCAGTGAAGGAAAAATTGCCATCCTTCTGGTGTTGTTCAGCCACTATATATAGGAATGACATTGAAGTTAATTGTGATGGAAAGTAGGAAGCAAGCAGACAAGAAAGGAAAGCGTGAAATTGAAAGTGTTAACCTGTCTAAAGCAGTCGATTGAACGCTCAACCAAGAACCAACCAAAGCCCAAGACAGTAACAACAGAGGGAACTGAATGGGAAGGCGTCTCAGCCAGAGAGCGGCCTCGTTGTAGCACATCCACCATATTTCACATGAAACCAACAACAAGTTTGATGGTAAAGAAGGTAACTGTTTTGATTCCACCATATAAATGCAAGCCAGATGGGATCCAAGAAATGGGAAAGTGTATTGCAAAAGGTAAGAAGAGTACACATACCTTGCTAGTATGGACGACTAAAACCGTAAATTAGGAAGATAACTCATAACAAACAAAATAGTGAGAATCCATTTGCATTTAACGAAACCCAACATACGAAAATACAGTGTCCAAAATATTTACGTTGGCATATTCTGTTAATTTTTTTTATCAGCAAAGATAAGATATGTAAATATATGTAAAACAGAACATTACAAGAAGTAATATAAAGGGATCTAAACAAGCAGAGCCTATGGTGGCCTAATTCATGGGAAAAGGCATGAATTAAGCAGCTAGAAGTCTAGCTAGATCAAAAGAAAACCCCCAAAACAGGAGAGGACTACACATGCAGACCGCCCCTAGGTACAAAAATGTTACCCAGATTACTAGACCCCCAAAAGGCATATTCTGTTCATAAAGTCATCAAAAAATTAAGACATACATCGAAGTTGTTTGTCCTATAACATCTAGTGTTGTGTCTGTGCAGTCTTGTGAAGTTCTAAGAAATACGCTGCCCATTTTTGCCGAATTGTTGTTATGTACGCCATGTCTAACGGTGTCGCATCGACAAACCACTACATCATACATAAAAACAACAACAACACAAATGCTTTTAATGAATAATGTAATCAGTTCATACTTAAACAAGTGTAAACACAATGCGTAAAAAATGTAATATACCTTGTTCCAGTCATTCCTCACATACCCACTAACTATGTTCCACATCCAATGCATGAGTAATAACCACATTCATAGCCTTTGGGTTGAAGATGGCTCTAAAATGAGACAAAAAATGTATTGTAATGTCTTTATCCCACATGAATGTCAATCACATAACTATGCAAACAATAATCATTAAATGAGTAACCTTCACTTCAATCCATTTTGGTATGGCATTAGATGTCTTAACACGGAATGTTCCTTCAATTTCTTCATTGCCCTAAATTGGATGTACAAAACATGAATGGGGGTTAGGTTATTACATATATGGTTAATTTTTAAAAATGACTTAAACTAACTTGTTAATTGTGGTTTTGATGTGAATATCAGGCTTCCTATGTAATGAACAAAACCAAACAACTTCATAAGACCATGGACATAGGACAACAAGTTGCCAATGGGCCCTGCAATGAATAAAAATTGGAAAATGTTATGATGGCAAAATTGCACATGACTGTTTATCCTAACGTTTTTTTTGTGCTTACTGATTAAAGTAAGCTCCTAGGTACACTTGTCTTTGTGATTTCTTGACCCATGTTTCAATGTATTTTTCACACTGTTGACTTGGTTCCTTTGCACAGTGTAACAACTGAGGCTCAAGGAATCCATAGACCAAATTATGCCCTAAGCTTCTACATTGTTCTTCCATAAACCTAATTTTAACACATTAAATCCAAAAAAACACAAAGCAAATGTTAACCAATAACAAAGCCTCTTATTTAACCGAATGTAACATAAATTGTACTTACATCAGCTACAACTGTAGGATACTTATGTTCAAACATTTGTCGCCTTAAACGATTTCGTTGACATCATTAAAAGTTATGAACAAAGATGTCACTACATTAGGGAGACCAAATTTAGATCCATCCCACAAGAACTCAGCGGGCTGCTTGTAAAAATGAAAGAGAATCATAATCAGTTCGCCCAATGGGTCATCTCCACAATCAGTGTCTGACCGTTGAATAGGTTCACTGGGTATTGGAGTACACAATTGTGAATCCTATTTTTGTGAATAACAAAGTAATGTTAATTATTGAAACGATCATGAACAAAACAACTTTTTTTCAAAATCATACAAGTTGCAATAGAAATGGAAAAACTCCATAGATGAATACCTGGGGAGGTACAACTCTCACAAGATATGTGGGCCACGCAACAAATGTGTGAAGAGTTTGTCTCACATATTGGATTTTAGACGACGGGAAAGGAACTTCGGCGTCTGCATCAATAATTTCAGTCACATTAACTCTCACAACATCATCTGCATAAGCCACATTGTGTATGGTGGCCACCCCATGCTGAACTTTTCCCATTGCAATCAGCTTCGTCGAATGTTCATAAACAACATACAGTCCCATAGTAGGAACGGTAGGCGTAACATTCTTTCCTGCTGATGGATTACTTGCATTTCCAGCACAACTCCCCTTTGTGCTGACACGTGCAACTATTTCGTAAAACTGTTCGTCACCCGGAGGGGACTCTGGTGATGCAATTTGGGACAACTCCATTTTTATGGCCTCCTTCAACTCTTGTTTCATTGACTCCTTAACCTCTTGTGTTATTTTCTCAACAATTTTTTTTTGTAGCTTCCTCTTGTTCTCTCCTCCATTCTTCTTTCATATTTTCAATAAGGGTAGCCAAATCATGTTGAGTGATACATGGCTGAGAACAACTTGAACCACGGGATGCCTGCCCAAAATATTGACGTATTGTCACACTATCACCTGCTACCCGAACACGACCAGGGTGCTCTGGTCACCCTAATGCAGTATTGAGAATGTCATTTCGACCATGTGGAACAAAGGTTCCCTATGTCATTTGTTCTTCTAACGCGTCCTACATGAAAAAGCACGTGACAACCACAAAATCATAAGGTTGTTTAACACAAAAATATTAGCTACTTAAATACAAGAGGTCAATATTAACTCACTATTTTATCTGATATCTCTTGTGCCGCTGTAGACGTCATTCTTCCATATTTCTTTGTTCGAGCCATCTTCCACTTAACATGTCTTGGTATTGGAGAAGGTGGGTCATCAATCAAGGTAGGGTTTTCAGTGTTCATTGCATCTTGTTGTCTTTTTTTCATCTTTTCTTCCATTAGTTTTTTATCCAGCAACTCGTAACCCCCTCGAGAAAGAACATGTGGGCAATCATTGAATTTCTGAATTTCTTGAGCCTTTTTTCTAACTCCCTGTATACAATATGAAAATAGCATGTTTATAAAAAATACAAGTAAATATCATTGACTAATGGTAGAACACATGTTTACTTCTTAGAACCACATGTCTAACCTGCCAATTAGGATTATTCCTGCTTGCAGCAAATGCTTCCCAAGTATCATGATCTAAGCCATACTTAACACAAGGATGTCCTTTATCTTGCCCCTGTTTATCAGCATATATGTATTTGCATGTCAGGGAAGACTTAAATTGCCTCCATCTTGTGGCCACCGATGACATCACCTTCTTCTTCACTGCAGCTGGTTCCGAAATCTCAAATTTTCACTGCACCAACAATAACTCACAATAAGTTTATTACATTGTAGGTATAATAATGGCCTTCACCAAATAAGAAAACAACAACAAAATCTCAATTACCAAGATGTCATCCCATATTAGCTGCTTTAAATTTTCTGGAACTTCTTTCCAACTTTCGTGGACTATAGGGATTTTTTCTCGTGCTACAACACCTAGGTAGCTATGGAACTTGTGTTTGTGGGGACCAGAGCCTCTCCCAGTTAGAGGATTGAGTACAACAGATGGTCTACGCTTGTACAACTTCCTTGCTGTCAAGCATCTTAGTTTCGTTGATTGCCTTGTCTTCCTCGATGTACATTCTGAAGGTGCATCTGTAGGAGGAGGGAAAAGCGGTGGTGTTGGCATTAATCTCTGCAAACAAAAAATAATTTCAATTAAGTTGTCATTATTTACAATGTATGCTAAATAGAAATGCAAAGGTAACAAATAAGAAATTATATGACGGGCTGATTTATTATACAATAGCAATTGAAGTCCAGCTGCATTATTATACAAAAATGTATGCTAAACAGAAATGCAAAGGTAACAAATAAGAAATTATATGACGTGCTGATTTATTATACAATACCAATTGAAGTCCAGCTGCATTATTATACAAAAAAATAATTTCACTTAAGTTGTCATTATTTACAATGTATGCTAAACAGAAATGCAAAGGTAACAAATAAGAAATTATGTGACAGGCTGATTTATTATACATTAGCAATTGAAGTCTAGCTGCATTATTATACATAATACATATAACCGTTGAAACTTTGACATACATTACTTAAGTCTTGTTCTTTTCCCACAAGCCTTTTTGGTGATCAGTACGATTTGCATGCTCATGATCCTGCATATGTTCTTCACCAAGTGCAGGTATTCGCGTATACACAGGCGCCAACTCATATTTGTCAGGTGGAGGTTCTTGAGTTTCATAACACATGGCAGTTGATCTTCCTTGAATAACCATAGACAACCTAGAGTTACAAGGATCTTGGACATAAAACACTTGTTTGGCTTGTTCAGCCATGATGAAAAGCTTGTCTTTGTAACCCAATTTATCAAAATCAACTAAAGTAAAACCATATTGATCCACATGAACACCAGTGTTTCTATTAACCCACTTACACTTCCCATATTTCTTCAATGACCCCAAAGTAAGGCATCGAAGCTCGAATCGGTTTTTTATCTGATGCACTAGAAAAATGTTCCGAAGAAGCCTCAACACTGACACCACTGTTTTGCACACTACTTTTATCATCCTGCGATTTAGTGTAAAAGGAGTAGTGGTTGATGTCATATCCTTTCCAAGTTGGGACATTAAGGTTTGGTCCAACCGCTAATAGAGTTAATTTTCTTGATGTTGTTTCATCTCCAACAATTTTCTCTCTGAACCACTTAACGAAAGTCTTGTTATGCTTCTGCAGTGCCTTCATCATGTTCATGTTTGGGTTAGTATCTATGATGTGTTGTTTGTGAATATCTATGTATGGCAAAACCTCAACTGTGTTATTCAGAATATACAAATGTGCCTGTTCAACTTGTTGTCGGGACATAGTGACCACATTGAAACCTCGTGTACTGCAACCTCCCCGGGATAAGTCATGCCGCGTCTGCGGAATCCCAACAGCTTGAAGTGCATCGACGTACTCAGTACAAAACTCAATACATTCTTCGGCGACATACCGTTCAACAATTGAAGCTTCTGGTCTGTACTGATTTTTAGTATAACCTTTGAACACCTTCATGTACCGCTCAACAGGATACATCCATCGTAAAAAAACCGGACCACATAACCTTATCTCCCTAACAAGATGGACAATTAAATGCACCATTATGTTAAAAAAAGAAGGCGGAAAAAACATTTCCAATTCACAAACGACAATGGCAGCCTCGTGCTCCAATTCATCTAGCTGTCTTGGGTCAATAACTTTGCTACAAATAGCATTGAAGACAAAACAAAGACGAGTTATGGAAACCCTTACTTTGTCAGGCAAGGTACCTCGAATGGCTACGGCCAACAATTGTTGCATTAAAATGTGGCAATCGTGAGACTTCAACCCTACCAATTTAAGCTCCTGCATTGACACAAGGCTCTTGATATTTGAAGAGTATCCTTGTGGGACTTTCAAACTTCGCAAACATTGACAAAAACTTTTTTTCTCCTTTGTTGACATGGTGTGACATGCTGGTGGCAAAGAGACTCGACGACCCTCTACAATGGGATACAACTGTTGACGTATACCTAAGTCAACCAAATCTTGATGACTTTTCAAACCATCCTTAGTTTTGCCTTTTATGTTCAGTAAGGTTCCAATTAAGCTGTCGCATACATTTTTCTCAACATGCATCACGTCTATACAGTGTCTAACTTCTAGATCGCACCAGTACGGAAGATCAAAGAAAATTGACTTTTTCTTCCAGATGTTCTTTTGCATCGCATCCTTCTTTTGGGTCTTCCCAAAGATAGTCATAATGTCCTTCACCTGGTCATAAACTTGCTTTCCATCTAACGGTTTAGGTGCAATTTCAGTCTCCTGGCTTCCATTAAAAGCTTTTTTCAATCGGCGATATGGGTGATAAAGTTTGAGAAATTTATGATGCTGATTATAGACTGTTTTCTTTCCACGCTTCAGTTGGAGGTAGCTTGTTTGTTTCTCGCAAATAGGACATGCGTGATGGCCTTTGACACTATATTCACTCAAATTCCCATAAGCTGGAAAGTCATTAATGGTGCAAAACACCATTGCACGCAACAAGAAAGTTTGTTTCACATTGCCATCAAAAACATCAATGCCATCAACCCACAATTTCCGCAAGTCTTCAATCAACGGAGTCAGATACACATCGATATCATTGCCTGGTTGTCTTGGACCAGCTACCATCATAGCAAGCAAAATGTATTTTCTCTCCATGCATAGCCAAGGAGGGAGGTTGTAAATCATCAACATAACTGGCCATGAACTGTGGTTGGTACTTAAGCTACCAAAAGGATTCATACCATCTGAAGCAAGACCAAGCCTTAGGTTTCTTGGCTCGAACCCAAAATCAGGATACAAAGAATCAATTGTCTTCCATTGAGGAGAATCAGCTGGATGTTGCAGCAACCCATCAATCACTCTTCCTTCTGCATGCCAACTAAGATGTTTGGCATCATTTTTATTAGAAAACAACCGCTTGAATCTTGGAATAATTGGAAGATACCAACAAACTTTTGCTGGAGAGGCGTTGTTTTGTGTTCCATCGTCACCACTATCGCCATCCTTCACTTTGTAACGGGATACCCCACATGTGGGACACTTGCGCAGTGTCGCGAAGTCATTTCTGTATAAGATGCAATCGTTACGGCAAACATGAATTTTCTGGTACTCCAAACCCACAGGACATAATATCTTCTTCGCCTCGTAGTGATTTTTAGGGAGAACATTGTCTGCAGGGAGCATCAGTTTCAAAATTACTAGCAACGCGGTGAAGCTTTTGTCACTCCACCCATATCTGGCCTTCAAGTTCACCAAACCTAACACGGCTGACATCCTCGTGAATGTTGTGCACCCAACATATAATGGCTTATATGAATCACTATCTAATTGGTCATAGTAAGGTGCATGTGCTTCACGAAAACCCTCTTGGCCAATATCATGTATCATTTCTTCCAAGCGACACCCAAACACCTCGTCACCACAAACGGGTTCAGATATTGATGGCATGTCAGACATTTCTCCATGCCAAATCCATGTAGTGTAACTTTGGATTATGCCTTCACATATAATATGTGACCTAATCTCATCCAATGATTGTCGACATCCATTTCCACATTTAACACAAGGGCAGAAGTACTTGCCACCCAATGACGGTGCATTAATTTCAGCAAATTGCAAGAAAAATTCAACCCCATTCTCATACTCGTCAGTTATACGTGATTTTTTCATCCAACTACGATTCATGTTTAGTCTGCTATGATACTAACAAGGTTATCAAACATGCGTAAACATTCAACCTACTTCATTAAAGGTGTGGCCCTATCCCATTCAGGAACATTCAATTTTTTTACCTAATTCATTTGTCAAATATAACTATGGTTTGTTTACTTTGACAAAATTTTGGTAGCATTTCGCCTCCATCTCCAAGTACACAAAGTGAAACTGGTGACATTAAGTCACCACATCTCAAATGTACACCCAGAGATAAAAGCAAGATGCATTTAGCCAAAATTTCATCAAAATAAACAAACCATACTTATATTCGATGCATGAATTAGGTAAAAAAATAGAACATTCCCAAACTGTCCAAACGCACCATTCAAGGTCCAATACAATGATTAATCCAAACTATCCGTATTAATCATTGTATTGAAGCTCGAACGGGACACTACGGTTCACTAAACATGCATATAACTTTAAAACATTCTTTAACAACTTCTACATACATGTAAGTCTCATACGTAAATAAGTGGACGAAAGTCACACATACCTCCTACAGTGGGCACAAGCAACTCTTCAGCAATTTTGGTGATGCCGACGGAATGGAGTCAACAAACGTGATGGAGTCCTCAAAGAATGTCACCTTCAGTCAGTGAGTAAGTTCCCAACTGACAACGTCAGTTGGGACTACTTGGAAACAACATAGATGGTCAATAATCATAAGCGAAGCATGATAAGAAACGAATGAAATACGAGAATCAATATTCACATAAAGAAAAAAAAAACATAAGTCCATTAAACCATGAAGGGTTTATGCCTAATCTTACAAACAAAGACGTATACTCAAACATGGTCATAGAGAAAACCGAAGACAAAACAAGAACATCAAACACAAAATCTATGTAGGAAGGAGTAGGCACAGAAGAATCCCCCTTTAAACCCAAGTATGCTGTTTTTCCATCAATGCCATTTCCATCCCTTTATGGTTTCATTCCCAAACTATCCCCATAGAAACATATCAACCTAAGGTCTCATAAGGGTTCAACCCCAAAAAATTATAACAAAACAGAAGTAGGGCATTACAATGCATGTGATGCACATGCCCAAAATGACAACATCACTATGGGCCTATTACTCATATTTTACACTGACCTTTATCAGAGCAATAGAAACATGAACTGTAAGTAAGAGAAGTGATTGACATCTCAAATGTTTTATAGACATTGCTTTTTTCCCTAGTACACTATAGTTCCCTTCCGAGGTCAACCTTGTAAGTGAAAGACTAGCTACTGTTAATCTCATATAATTTAACTCAATATAATCTTAAATTGGAATAACACTGGGCATGTATGATTCACTTCTGACAGTGATTTGCATATAAAAACCAATAAGAGGAGAGTTGTTATACCTTTAACAAGTGTTGCAGCAAGATCTATGCTAAGAAGTTTGACCCATAGGCTTCTATATCAACATGGGGAACTATCATCTGCTAGTTTCATAGTCAGTGCTTTTCCTCCTAGTCTGAAATCAAAGATAATACAACTTTAATTACTAGAACAATAATATTTTAATAGTTTTTGCTATCTGTGCCTTGACTAGCTCAAGATGATACTCATCATAATACACAAATTCAAATGCATTCATAATCATGAAAACATCAAACACAAAAAATATAGAAGATAAACCTGAACCAAAAAATGGACCATAAATGAATGACATGAGCTCAAACAACCTTTTTTTTTTTTAATTTTTTGTATTGTTGTTGCAAGTGTGACATGACAGCAGTAGAAAATGAAAATCATTGAAATTAGTGACTGATTATTGATTACACAATGATGACTATATATACATTAACTTGGAACAAACTAACTTTCTAACAAACTAACTTAAATAACTACTATTACAACTGCTTTTAGTAAGTATAATATCCCCCTCAAGTTGGAGAATATATGTTAATGAACCAAAAAATTGCGGATGAATCCATGGAAAGCTGCAGTAAGTAGAGCCTTAGTAAACACTTAAGGACAAACCATGAGCTAGTTTAGGCTAAGTTCAATCCCCTTATAATAATATTGTTGCTGTTGTATGTTCTTAATAATTATCTGAGTATTTAACTATACAATCCATTTAACATATTTAGAATTTAAAAATTAACATTTTGTATTCTACACTTAACAAAAACATATTTAAAACATAAATTATTTAAAATGAAATTTTTTATGCTACACTTAACAAAACCATGGAGTAGTTACGAAGATTAAGACTACTGATCGTCATAATAAATAAAGACATTCAGATCACTTCATATGTACGTCACAAGTTAAATGGGACTTGGACATGAGAGTTGTACTATTGAAGCAATAGATAATTTTTTGGTTAAATGAATGAACATGTCCAGTTGGAGCAGACATTTTGTGGCTGACTATGAATACTAACATGGATAGAAATTTTTGTTATTTAACACACAATGGATTAGTCTTTTTCTGTTTGCTGAATCAGCCTATTTTGGCGCTAAAATAATATCTCTACGACTCCATTCCTTCATTAAAAACCAAGCTGTAAATCGTAAATAAAAGACCGAAGGGCCTAAATTGTTTGTGTAAATAACTTTTTAATACTATTATTATTCTATGCTATGGTTTGAAAAATTGAAGCAGACCCAAACCTTTGTATATGTGTGCTGCCGACGACGTGTTTTCTTTATTCGCTACTCACTAACCCAACACGTTACCCTTTCCCTTGTGTTTCACTCTCGACTTGCTCTTGTTTTTATCCAAACACACACACTAGCTAATACTATTTCTTTCTTTAGGGTCCCTTTTGCCAAATGGAAAAATTGTTCGAGTTCTCTCTTCTACAACATGACAGAGGCTAAGTAAAGAAAAAGTGGAGACTGGACTTCGAATTCAAATCCCCTTATTCACCTTCTTTTTTCCAATGCTGTTAATTTTTAATCAAAAGCAGTGGATACTACTAATGAAACATCATCCACCTTAGTAGCTTCCTTAGCTTTCGTGCTACTTGTTTGCTTTAAAATCGGGTTTAAATGTCAAGCTAACTATCAATATCAATATGTTAAATGGTTTCTAAACTAGTTCACGGATGAAGTGGCAATGAATATCAATATGATGACGCCTCTCATTATGGGAAGGATTAGAGGCTAAGTGAATTGCAGACATATAATCACATAACATGACATAAGACCATGACTGTATCAATACAAACCTCAAAGAATTGTATCAATTGTTGTAACCGAATCACTTCACTTCTTATTAAAGATAAGGCATGATATACTGACTCAACAAAGGATTTTGAAACAAAACAAAGTTTTCATAGATTTCCAAGAAATTAATGAGTCTCCAAGGAAAACACAAAAACCAGTTAGGAATAGTCTTGCTTCAAACAAAAACAAGTCTGTCAAGGACGTGCAAAGTTGATCCTCATATTATGATTCACACATCAAAGCTGCTAATAAAATAGAAATAAAAATACAAAAAGTTGAGAACAATTTAAATGAAAAGAGCAGTTAATATACCCATAACAAAATATAGAAAAATAAAAAATCAATCTTTCAATAAATACAACAACAACATACTAAAAAAAACTCACAAAAAGGGCAAAAGTCATAAAATGTAGTTTAAATTTGTTTTCAGTTTCACTTCAAAATTTAAGTGGCATATATGGATTTTTATGGAAGCATTTTCCTGAAGCTGCAAATGTGTGTCTACATGTATATTTTCAAATCATCTTTGTTGGTTAATATCTTCTCCAACATAATTTTCTTGTTCTAGCTGTAGATGTTGAAGCATGGAGAGATGTTATTTATTTTGTTTC
>PYAF01000018.1:22052-36299 GCA_007407185.1 Glycine tomentella
CTGGGGTTATTAGTTAAATTAAATCTAGCATTGCAGTATCGTATTATGTGAACTTCTGGGAAAAGAATTTGAGAAAATGTTTTGGAAAAATTTAATCACGATTTCTATACTATGTTTCCAAAACGAAATTTTAATAAGTCTTCCGCTGAAAACTCTAGTACCAAGATGAGTAACAACCGGAGTACTACGGGGTGTTACATATTTAAAGTAAATTATTTAAAAATAATCGTGGTCCGATTTGCAACTAATGATCAAAAGTCATAACCGTTTATCACCCCATTCGAAGTCAGTTATTTTAAATAACTGACTTAAAATCACCTACCTAAATCCCCATTCAAAGTCAGTTATTTTACATAACCGACTTTAAATCGCATAGTTTATACCACATTCAAAGTCAGTTATTTAAAATAACCGACTTCAAATTGCATATTTATACCCCATTCAAAGTCAGTTATTTTAAATAACCAACTTCAAATCGCACATTTATACCCCATTTGAAGTCAGTTATTTTAAATAACCGACTTCAAATTGACTGCCTATTAGCCCTTTTGAAGTCAGTTATTTTAAATAACCGACTTCAAATTGGCTGCCTATTACCCCTTTTGAAGTCAGTTATTTTAAATCGCCTGCCTATTATCCCTTTTGAAGTCAGTTATTTTAAATAACCGACTTCAAATCCCATACTTCAGCCCATTCGAAGTCAGTTATTCTAGATAACCGACTTAAAAAGCGCGTTCCTTTAACCTTTCAAAGTCAGTTTTGAAATAACCGACTTTAAATGCTTAGAACCTAATACCAATCAAAGTCGGTTAATTATAATACCCGACTTAGATTTTATTTTAAACTTTTTTTTTTTAATTTAATAAGATTCAAAGTCGATTTTTAACTAAAAACCGTCGTTGAATACTCTCTTCTAAGACGGTTATTTAAAATAATCGTCTTTGAAAATACAATATAAAAATATTATAAGTAAGGTTTCAAAGACGGTCTTTTGGAACCGTCGTTGTAGGGTGGCTACATACAACGTCATCTGAGACAAATACGGTTGTTTAACCGACTTTGTATGGTCAAAATAACCGACCTTAAATGCCTATGCTGTATTTTCATAGTATAAGAATACAAAACTTTATTATCGCCGATCAATATTGCACTGCACCAACAATTACTATAAAAAGTATAAATATACCTATTATCAATAATATCACTACATTAATGGAAATTGATATTAAAATATTAATAAAATAAATTTGACTAAAATACAATTTTTGTCCCATTATTTTCCAAATATACAATTTTATTTCCTCTAAACATTTTGTCTCTCACTTTTAAAATTTTTGTAATTTAGTCCTCCCATTTTTTAATTGAGATTTGTCGTCGCTCACTTTTAAAATATTTGTTATTTTAGTCCTTATGGTCTATTTAAAACATTGATTGAGTATTTTTGCAATATTTTTATATAAATTAAGCTTATCAACAGTTAAACAGTTAAGTAGATAAATAAAGCTAAGGAGGTATAGCTTAGTTGAACAAATCATGAGAATATTTTAAACCTCTTGGTACTTCGTTCAGTTCCTAAAAAAAAAAAAAAAAAAAAGAGAGATAAATAAACATATGACATATGTCAATCAACGTTAATAAAATATACAGATCAACTTTTGAAATTGACTAAAGGCAGGAGCAAGAGTCTCTCCCTTGATCCCTTGGAACTTCATGTGTGTGTGTCTATATCTATATATATATATATATATATATATATAGATATATATATATATATATATATTCATGTGTGTATATATATATATAAATTAATATATAAAATTATTTTTGTATGTTGTTATTTGAATAATGATTAACATTAGTTTGTACAAAATTGTGTAAAACTAATTTGTTTGTTTGTTGTTATTATCATATAATATAAAATTTATTTTTAATTTTATGTGTAAGAATATTAATTTTTTTAAAATTATTATTTATTAAAACTTAGACACTTAAACAACTATAAAAAAAAAATATTTTCATCCCCATTTATACGGTTTCTGGATCCGTCACTAGTTAACGGGACTAAAATTACAATTTTTTTTTTTTAAAATGGGGGACCAAATGTTTCAATAAAACTAGAGGGATTAAAATTGTGAATTTTTAAATGTGGAAAACAAAATTCTTAATTAAAAAATATAAAAATTAAAATCGAATATTTAAAAAGATTGGGGGACGAAAATTAAGTTTCAGCCAATAAATTTTATTAATAATTTTAGTACTGTAATAGGATTGCAGTGACAGGTTGGAAATAATATTATAAATTTTTTTAAAACATCGTAATGATTAAAAAAAAAAGTTTAAGTTTGATTATGTTTAATTTAATCCTCAAATTTGAAGTAAATCCTGCTTTGTCCTTTCAATTATTTATTTTAAAACTTAGTTCCTCAAATTTTAAAAAATACATTTTTAGTTCCGAAATAGTATATTTGAGGGACAAAATTGATTTTTTTTTCAAAATCATTTTTAGTTCCCTGGAACTAAATTTGAGGACTAAAACTGTTTTTTTTCCCCTCCAAATTTATGGGACTAAAAGGATTGTTTTTTAAATATAGGGACCAAAATCAGATTCAAATGAATGTAAAGTAAATGAAAATAACAAATGGCAAATATTTAATTTAATAAAATTTTAAAATAAATTAAATTGTTTTGTATTATAAGGAAATAATTATAACGAAGTAATGTTTAATTGTTGATCGAATCAAATGACATTATCTTATTCAACTCTGAACTAAGAAGTAAAATTAAACCACCAAAAAAAGCATAATACTCATGCCTAAATATAGATTCGGATACACTAAAAGCATAGCAATTATAAAAGTCCATTAGCTTTGAATATGTTAAAATATATAATATAAATTGCATCACCCATTACCTCCACAACCAGAAGAAAAAGAATCCTATGAGTTAATGGCAACCAGAAAAACCATTTTATCTTGGCTAGCATATTCAGAATATGCACCAGTTCCCCTTTAATACACTTCCTGATTCTAGAGTTGAATGAACGACAACTCATAAGGGAAATCTTGCCATTGTTCCTTTAATCCCCTTTAAACCATTTCTTCACTTTTTTAAATACTTCTTGCATTAAACATGTATAAATAGTGACCAACATGCATCTTACATCTTCAACCTTTCTTAACTCAAGTTTAAAAGGGGTAATAAATGGCGGGTTTACTGAATAGGGGTATTTTTTCCGGTTAATTACTGTTTGGGGTTGGTTTCAAATAACTTATGAAAAATGGGTAAGTCGTAACAGATTTTACAACTTCTGTAAGTAGATTTTTTTTTCATTTTATTAAATTGAAATCGTATACTTATTTACGACTTCTTTACAATTATATATTTTGAAAACAGACTTACAAGTCATAAATAAATATACGATCTTACTTATTTTTCTTTTATCAAGTATACGACTTCAAAGTTGTATTTGTATTTTTTTTTATATGGAAGTCGTACGTCCATTTACGACTTCCTTTTTCTTTTTCTTTTTTATTTATGTTGAAGTAGTAAGATGCTGTACGACTTTTTAAAAAAAAATGTTTTTGTTTTGTTTAGGTTGGTGGTTTCTTATTTTTTTTTAAACTTTTGTTCAATTTTTTTTATTCTTTGGTTTAGTAATGTTAAACAAAACATTTTTTTATTTGAGAATTTACTAATTAATATATGTTTAATTTTTTTGTTTGATTTAATATTTTGTATATATTTTATATATGTTTTTATTTAATATTAACATTAAAAGACAATATTATTTTTTTTGTTATTTATTTTTTGTTTTCTTTATTTTAAATGTTGTTTTGTATTTTTTTATTTAAAACATTGTCTTATTGTATAATTTAGAAATTTTCAAATTAATATATGTTTAATTAAGGTATTTGGTATATTTCATTTGGACTATCTATATGATTTTATTTAATATATTTTACAATTTTTGTATTTATGTTAAGATTTTTATTTGAAAAGAATTAAATTAAAAATTTTATATTTATTTTTTAATATTAATTATTATACATCAAATAATATTCAATTATTGTTAAGAAAATTAAATATTTGAGACAATAATACCTTAATGATTTTTGTTAACAATTATGAGAATATTATAACATAATATAATTTAGTAATAAAAGATATTGTTAAAATAAAAACAACATTTGTAATTAATATAAATGAACAATACAAATTAAATAAAAGTATAAAAACTATAAATAATATTAACCGTTGACTTCCTTGTATGAATAGTTACTACGATTATGTCCTTCAGTTCTACAAAATGAACATTTCTTAGGCCTATTTGGAATTGGTTCATCCATCTCATTATGTATATGAGTAATGGCTGGCCTTCCTGATGTCTATCATCGTTTTGAAGAATCGGGCATAAAATATGGACCCACATGTTGAGACCATTGGTCTTCGCTTCCAAGGGAGTGAAAGTGATGGTGATAAACTTTGTAAATGTTTTTCAACTTATATACAGGATCAACAAAGCCATCGTAATTTAAATTGCAAGCAACACACGTTGCAATTGATGCTAGCAAGGAATTCAAATGGGCTGAAATTGTCCACAATCAATGACCATTAGTTCAATTTGACAGTGCATGTCATTGCTCGTCACCCAAGTCGTATGTTTGTGATCTCTTGAACCTCAAACTCCCATGTTTCTCAAACATACATCCTCACATAATGTGAGGTTGCAATGTGTCGATTTTCTTTCAGCATGACAGATACATCTTCAGAGTACCTATATCCTATCTCTATCATGGTCATGATTTTCATGCCATTACTAACAAATGAATCATTTATTTTATTAAATGTTTCATTCACTAAGGCAGTAATAAGCAATGCTCGGGCTCCTTTCAACATAAAATCCATACATTCGACAAGGTTGGTAGTCATATGGTCATACCATTTTCCTTCATCATATACCTGAGTCTACTTATTCTTGGGAATCTGGTCTAACCAATCTGCTGCTTGTGAAAACTCAGATTGCATTACGAGCAACTTTTCCTCAAATCGAGCTTTTCTCAACTCATATCCTATGGCAAAAGAAAAAACAATAAGTATTAATTAGGTGAATACATAATAATGCAAGAATTTGATTTATGAAATGTTTAGAAGCTTACCCATATTTATGACTTGTTTTTTTAAGTCAATTTAGAAACTGTTTGTTTAAATTTGATGCAATGTGGTGAATGCAATAGACAGAAGATACATCTGGTGTAGTCCACCCAACTCTTTCTGATCACAAAGCTACTAGCAAACCCGTTTCCCTGTCTAAAATAATACACAAATTATTTTAAGGTTTAACGTATCTCCTTAAATGATGTAAGAACCACATCTAAGCTTCTTTGCTCTCGCTCTCAACAATTGCAAAAGCAATTGGAAAAATGTTTCTACTACCATCTTGTCCAATTGCAGTCAACAAAGTACCATAATATTTTCCAGTTAAAAATGTCTCATCTACTTGCACAATTGGCTTGTAATATTTAAAGCCTTCAATGCATGGCTTAAAAGCTCAAAACACACGATTAAGGATCACCTTAGAAGTGTCATCCTCACCATCTTCCATTGAAATGGATGTTTTGTATTTAACAATTGTACATGGTAGAAAGTGTTGAATCACTGTCATCCATATAAGCAAATGCCTATATGATTCTTCTCAACTTCCAAAAGCAATTTCAAGTGCTTTTTGTTTAGCTGTTCATGCTTAATTTTCTGTATGTCACATTATAACCAAATTGTTGCATCATGTCTACAATCAAGATTTTTATTTGGATACCAGAATTTGTTTTCCCTAAGTGCACAATATTATGAGCAATAACATATGATTCTAACCTAACATGATCTTGTGATAAACGTGAAGTTGTGCAAGTGTGAGTTCCAGTTGTACAACCATTACCATATTCAGTACACTTAATAACATACATGTTACTCTTGTTTTCTTCAACATGAAAACTAAATGAATGTACAAAATGAAATTCCTTTATGACATTCACAACTACTTGTTTTGATTCAAACATCATGCCTTCATAAAGGTCATTCATACTCTCACCCGCTCTGTTCCTATATGGATTTGAGTAGTGTAGATTTTCTGAAAGTTGACTATTAATAGTTTCAAAATACGAAGATGACCATCTGTGAGAAAATTTGATTGTAATTTGTTACTCAAAATTAAACATATATTAATTAGTAAATTCTTAAATAAAAAATATTTTTATTAACATTTATTGAAAAAAAAAAGAATTAAAAAATTAAACAAAAGTTTTAAAAAAAAATAAGAAACCACAACCGTAAACAAAACAAAAACAATTTTTTTTTATTAAAAAAAGGTCGTACAGCACCTTACGGATTCAACATAAATAAAAAAAAATAGAAAAAGGAAAAGGAAGTCGTAAATGGACGTACGACTTCCATATAAAAAATAAAAAAACAAATACACATGATAAAAGAAAAATAAGTAAGGTCATATATTTATTTACGATTCCATTTTACGACTTGTAAGTCGTGTTTTCAAAATATATAATTCCAAAGGAGTCGTAAATAAGTATACAATTTCAATTTAACAAAACGAAAAAATATAAGTCGTAAACAAATTTACGACTTCACTTGAAAAAGTCGTAAAATCTGTTACGATTTATCCATTTTTTGTAAATTATTTGAAATCCACCCCCAAACAGTAATTAACTGGAAAAATATCCCTATTCAGTAAATCCGCCAGAAATAAATTCATGAAAACCACCAAACTGAAACTCATGTTGCATCTTCAACCTCTCCTTTCAGAACTTTTCTCCAACTTTTCACTTCCTTCTCTTAGAACCTGAAACTTTGTTCGTGTTGGGCAAAGGCTTTCTCATAAACTCCACTCTGTTCTCGCTCTTGTGATGCATCAACATCATAAAAAATAGGAAGAACATGTCTGGGTGATGTTTGAATGCAATTCCAGATATGTGCTAGTTCATGCAGGCACCAAGTTGACGAAGCATAGTCCTTGGAAAAGACAACAACGAAAACATGAGACCCTTCAATGGTTCGTATTAGCTCTGGTGCTATGGATTCGCCTTTCCTCATATCTTTATCATCTTTGAAGGCCTCGATGCCTTGTTTTTTCAGAGCATGAAAAAGAAAAGCGGTGAAGCTGTTGCGTGTGTCTTCTCCGCAGAAGCTCACAAACACGTCATACTAAAATGAAGAAGAAGAGGTGCATTGGATGATGGCATTAGAAGTAGAAGCCATTACAATTGCAAAAGTGTGAAGGAAGAACAAGTGTTTGTGGATACAAATAATGAATCAACAAATATAATATATGCAGGGTTCAGAAATTTCTTGGCAGCTGCGAGGGGTTGCTGTGATGAATGGAAAATTGTAGGAAAGTGGTTTTGGGGCATTCATGTGAAAGTGTCAGCTAGTGAACCCACTTGCTATTGGATGGGGGGTTCAGATGATGTGAGTGGGCTCATGTGACATATCTAACAGTGACGAAGAGAGTTTCGTGGTAAAAGAGTTATGAATTTCTCCCTAATAATTGAATGAAGACTTCGTTGATGTTGCTGCTTCATCATTTTGTCGGTGCTTCCTATCAAACTACAAGTACTTACAACTATCAGAATACAGTTGAAAAAATAACTACAATCGAGAGTGCAACTTAATCTCTCACCATACACTTTTTACTCGAATCCTGAATCACTTTAACTACCTGTATATTGTATGATTGTTTATATAAGTTGTTTATTTAAATTTTAGTGAACCCTACACAAAAATTTATTTTAATGCTAAAGTTGTTAGAGTGAGTACTTAATTTGAGTCCTGTTAAATTTTGTAATTGAAAAAATGGTTCTTTAATTGGTAAGAATAAATTAATCAACAGTTGTTGATAGGTACCATCGTGCCTCCTATTGTTCTCGTGATACTGTTGGCAATCTTCTACTCTTACAAGAGAAAACAGAAGTATGAAGGTAAATTTCTTAATCACAGTTTTTTTATTGTTCCAAACTTCTTGCAATTAGTGGCATTTAATAGACTAATTCCAGATAAAGAAAACTTAGATGACATTAATTCCAGATATGTTTGTTTCAAATAAAAAAATGAAAACACTGATCGATGCTGGTATCATTAATTAATTAATCTAGAAGAAAACGTGTCAGTAGTAAAGAAAGATGAAGCTGGTGGACAAGAAGATAGCATGGAACTACCATTGTTTGATCTTGCTACAATAGTTAATGCCACCAACAACTTCTCAACTGACAACAAACCAGGCCAAGGTGGGTTCGGGCCTGTATACAAGGAAAATAAGCACCATATCATATGACTATTTTTTTTAAGAATGAATCAATCATGAATGTGTCTATTGAATTAAATATTCACCATTTTGTCTAACTTGTCCTATTCTATGATATTTAGGGTGTATTAGCAGGAGGTCAAGAAATTGCTGTCAAAATGTTATCGAGGAATTCTGGACAAGGATTAACAGAATTTAAGAATGAAGTTATATTGTGTGCAAAACTTCAACACTGAAATCTTGTTAAAGTTCTTGGTTGTTGCATTGAAGAAGAGGAGAAAATGCTTCTTTATGAATACATGCCCAACAAAAGCCTAGATTCCTTTCTTTTTGGTTAGTGTGCAAAGCTTGAAATGCTTATATAGATGTTAAATTTCTTTCAAAAACTTTTGAACAAAAATGAGTCTACCTAATAACATATTACAATCTTGACAGATTCAACTAAAAGCAAGATTTTGGATTGGACTAAGCGCTTCCACATCTTATGTGCGACTGCTCGTGGACTTCTTTATCTTCATCAAGATTCTAGATTAAGAATAAGACACGAGATTTAAAAACAAGTAATATTTTATTAGACAACAACTTGAACCCGAAAATTTCAGATTTTGGCCTGGCAAGAATGTGTGCGGGTGATCAAATTGAAGGAAACACAAACAGGGTTGTTGGAACATAGTAAGTATCACCGATGATGCTAAAGTTTTTCTTATGAAACATGAAAACATGAAACTCACTCTTCTGATTTTCCTTTCAGTGGGTACATGGCACCTGAATATGTTATTCATGGATTATTCTCCACAAAATCTGATGTATTTAGTTTTGGTATATTGTTGCTAGAAATCATAAGTCGAAAGAAAAACAGAGAGATTATCTATCCATACCATAGTAATAATCTTATTGGGCATGTGAGTAACACATAACTTTTCTTTGATTTTTTAAATACAAGCACTAATAATAATTATTTATTTTGAATTTTGCAGGCATGGAAGTAGTGGAAAGAAGGCATACCTGGGGAATTGATTGATAATTGTTTGCAGGACTCGTGTATCATATCAGAAGCCTTACGATGCATTCACATTGGTCTTTTATGCCTACAACGTCAACCTAATGATCGGCCAAACATGGCATCTGTAGTTGTTATGTTAAGTAGTGATAATGAATTACCCCAACCAAAGGAACCTGGTTTCTTAATAGATCGGGTCTTAATTGAAGAATAGTCACAATTTACAAGCCAAACTTCTTCAACCAATGGAGTAACCATTTCAATCCTGGACGCTAGATAAGGAAATTATTTTTCTTTCTTACACACATCAAATGGACGTATTTTATATTACTCATGCGTTAATTTAGAATTGTCAGGTATCTAGTGTTGGTCGGCTGATTGACCATTTTGGGTCACTTTTGGAAAAATGTTCTGTGCATTGTTAACCTAAATCATCCCAAAGAGTCTTCGCATTATCGATATAAATGGTGCTTTGTGCAATTGAAGGTGTGAGGGTTCTGGTGATCCAAGAAATCAATGAAATTTCATCATTACTTGTAGATCAGATCATCATCATGAAGCATCAAAATGCTGCCATTGACGAACTTGAGCTTCTTTTTGAATAACAAAGCTCATTTCATGGTGCGGCTCCATGTGTGATAATTCAGGTTATTGAGTGGAGGTGTAACAAGAATCAGACCTGGATTTTGTCCAGGATACAGATTAATTGTAGGGCGATGAAGGAATTTGTGAGTTGCTATCGTGTATTTAGTAGTGGAGTTCTCCTTGCTTCAACAATGTAGACTGTCACTATTCCTGGAAGGGAAGAACTAAGTCGCGGGAGCACGAAAATCTGATACCATATTAAGATGTTTAGCACAAAAATTAATTATTCCATTTGATGATAGAATAGGTTACACTTTATATATACATCAGTTAGTTGGCTAACTAATTCAACTGACTAGTAACTGTTTTAACAAACTAACAAACTAGGAATTACACAATAACAGTCATTTTTTCTTTCCTAACAAGTAACAACATTATCGTATTATATAAGAAGTAAAAGCAAAAGGCTGAAATTAATATATCAAATGAGAGACAACTATAATAATGCTAGTCATACATAGCATTTAGATCAAGGTTTGGATTGGGAGATGTTCTTCATCCTTATTGGTCCTAGGTGGAGTTTATTCGTCAATAGTGGGTGAAAGATTGGAAAGTCTGTGTTGTTTATGTCTACTCAGACGGTAATTTGGTTGCTGATTATTTAGCATCTTTGGTTCACTTACATGATATAGGATTACATGTACTTCATGCACTACCTCATGGGTGTGTGCATTTACTTCTTAAAGATGTAATAGGACTTCCTTTAGCCTGTATAGTTCCTATGTAGTTGTTTGGGCTTTTGTTTTATACTTCTTAATGCCCAAAAAAAATTGTAATGATAGAATAATGCATATTCTTTTTAAAGTATATTTAAAAATTTATGCAGTTATTCAGTGCATACATTCTTCGAAAATCTTGTAGTTCATTCCATTACAGAATTTTGTTTATGGTCGGTCAACGTTATAAAGTCATACCGTTCAAACCACGCGGATTTAAGCTGGTCTTCCTTTTTTTAATCTTCTGGACAGAGAGAGAGGTTCCTATCAATTCTCTAAATGGTTGACAAAAAAGTATCTAGGCCACAAATAATGTAATCAATTCATTGTGTTCCAATAATTTGCCAAAGTAATGGCCTCTAACAGTTTTCTGTTTCTTTTTGCCAAACTACTCGTATTGTTCCCTTGAATTTCATCTGTAACTGATACCATTAGAGTTTTGCAGCCCCTTCCTGATGGCACTACCTTGGTGTCTAAAAATAGAGCTTTTGAAATTGGATTCTTCAGTACAAGCAACAATAACACCACCACAAACTGCTACCTTGGAATATGGTACAAAAGTATCCCAGTTAAAACTGTTGTTTGGGTTGCCAACCGTGAAAACCCAGTTAAGGACAACTCCGGCAAGTTGAGCATAAACACACCAGGAAAACTTGTGATCCTCAGCAAGAACAATACTCATGTTTGGTCCGCAAACTCAACAGAAGAAACAAAAGCAAAGAGTCTAATTGTTCAGCTTTTAGACTCTGGGAACTTGGTTCTAAGAGATGAGAAAGATTTGAATCCGCAAAACTACTTGTGGCAGAGCTTTGACTACCCTTGTGACATTTGTGCCCAGAATGAAGATTGGATGGAACCTTAAGACGGGTCATAATTGGCGGTTAATGGCATGGAGCTAGGAACTGGGATGACCCTTATCCCGGGGACTTCACTTGGGGTATGGTGCTTGGTCACCCTCTTGAATTGGTTATGTGGAAAGGTTCTAGTTAGTATTATAGGAGTGGTCCTTGGAATGGTGTAAGATTCAGTGGCAAAATCACTCCCCGTTATAACTTAGAATTCAGGTCCACTCCTGATGAAGTTTATTACACAAACAGCTTCGACAGTAAAAATTCATTCCTTACAAGAGTTGTTCTGAACCAATTTGATTATTCTCGCCATCGCTATAATTGGATTGAAGAGAACCAAACTTGGAGTTTTTATTCAATGGTGCCTAGAGACAATTGTGACAATTACAGTCAGTGCGCTCCATATGAGAATTGTATTGAGAGTGAGTCTGCACCCTGCCAGTGTTTAATGGGGTTCAAGCCAAATCAGTTCAAAACCATGAGGCATTGGATTGGAGTCAAGGATGTGTGCTTCGTAAACTGTCGAGCTGTCAGATCAAAACAAAGATGGTTTTGCTAAAGTTAGTGGGTTGAAATTGCTAGATACTACAAGGTCTTTGTTTGATGTTAATTTGACACTTAAGGATTGCAATTTTAAATGCTTGGAAAACTGTTCTTGCACTGCATTTGAAAGTTTAGATATCAGAGATGGTAGTGATTTGGTTTGGAGCTTTGGTTGATTTAAGGGAAGCTTTAGGCTAGATCTATATATTCGAACGGTTGCTTCAGAAATTGGTGTGGTTTTTAATCGTTTGTTGAATTTCCTCTACTTGATCATTTTGTGTACATTATTTTGAGTAGCGACCATTGGTTCATTTCTTTGACAAACTATCCGTGAAGAAGAAAAGGGAGGGCATAAGAAAATGGTAGCAGTGGTGATTCCAGTTGTTCTCCTGGCTTTTCTGATTGCTTTCATTTTCACATATATTTACTGGAGAAAAAAAAAATCTTAAGGTAAACTTTGACAACCTAGCTTCCATTGAACTAGCTATGCTGTTGCTTATTTATCCCGAAACGACCCTTGTTGTGTCAAGTATCAGTATCATGATAGAGAAGCATGTGATCGTGCAGTGGTAACTTTAGGATGATTGGAATATTCATAAATATGATGAACTTGCATGATATTAATGCTTTTATAAGTTAGAGCTTCCATTCTTTGATTTTTCTTTGGTTTTTCATGATATTAATGCATGATGAACTAGCTTGCATGATTTTTCATAAATAGGATGATATTAATGGTGCAGTGGTGATTGGAACATTCATACTTTAGGAAAAAGTGCTCATCTATGAATACATGCCTAATAAAAGCCTAGATTCGTTTCTCTTTGGTGAGCGACTCTGCAAGTAGAATTTTTATTGACACTGAAAGAACCTCATTTATTTCTTGTTTGGACTAACTCAACTAGTAAAATTGGCAGATGCTTCCAAAAGTGGACTGCTAGACAGGTCTAAGCGCTTTAACATTATATTTAGAATTGCTCGGGGACTTCTTTATCTTCATCAAGAGTCTAGTTTAAGAATCATTCAGAGACTTGAAAACAAGCAATATTCTAATAGATATCGAGTTGAATAAAAAAAATTCAGATTTTGGTGTGGCTCGAATGTTTAGTGGAAATCAAACAGAAGGGAATACCAAAATGGTGGTTGGAACATAGTATGTATCTAATAGTATCTATTAACTAAAATTGTAATTGTATTAAATTTTCTTCAAATTTGTGATGATAAAACTAACCCATTTCTGTAATTTCATCAAGTGGATACATGGCACCGGAATATGCAATTGACGGGCTATTCTCTGTCAAATCTGATGCATATAGCTTTGGCATACTATTACTTGAGATAGTGAGCAGGAAGAAAAACAGTAGTTTTGTATCCAGATCATGGATTCAATCTATTAGGACATGTAAGACAAAGAGCATAACTTTGTTTTATTTACTTATTATAAACTTCAAGGATCATGACTTCACTTTCATTGTTGTAGGCATGGAGGTTGTGGAAGGAGGACACTCCAATGAAATTAGTTGATGCTTCTTTGGGTGACACCTGTACTATATCAGAAGCACTACGGTGCATTCATGTTGGTCTTATGTGTGCAACTATATCCAGAGGATAGGCCAAACATGGCATCAGGGATTTTTATGTTGAGCAGTGAAAATACTTTGCCACAACCTAGGAACATGGATTCCTTATTGAAAGGGTTAAGATTCCTGGAGAATCTTCAACTAGCAACGAAATTAAGACTTCCACTAATGAATTAACTGTGATCCTGCTAGATCCTGGAGAATCTTTTTATTTTGAATAGTTTACAAGTTTTTATTTCTATTTTACCAATTGATAATTAAATTCCATACACTAATATATATGTAAATTATTTACATAAAATTCAAAATATTTATATATTAAATATTTTTTATTTTATAAATTTTCATAATTTTAAAAATAATAATTCTTGACTAATGATACACAGAAAATAATATTAATATAGTTAACTAAAAAAAGTATTTTATTGTCTTTTCTATGAATAATTTGGGTAAATAATTAGAGTAAAATAATTTATATATTAAAATCAATTTTAAAAAATTATGTACAAATTTCATATTAATTTATGAAATTTAATTATAAATTGGTAAAATAAAAATAAAAATATGTAAACTATTCAAAATAAAAACATATAAAATGATATAAAATAAA
>PYAF01000019.1:0-24363 GCA_007407185.1 Glycine tomentella
ATTGGCTTTCTGGGCTGTTTCCCACGCCCCAGGCGTGGGATCCCACGCCTCAGGCGTGGCACTTCAGAAAACTCATAAATCAGCTTATTTCATCTTTTCTCAAGCCTTTCTCTTAGGGATTCTCAAGTATCACTATAAACCTTTATCCTAGGCTTAATCTAAGCTTAATTACATGCTTAAAATTCAAGATATTACACTTCCTCCTCCGGAAAGCAAAAGATTACCGCCGTTCCCGGCGATTCGGTCCCTTTACTTCCGTCGTACCGTCAAGGTGACGTTACACCCTCTATTATTCCTCCGCCTTCTACGGCTCTTACAGGCCCTAGGCCAACCCTAGGCTCAACCCCTTCTAGAACTCTACCTTCTCTGGGCCCTTCACCTCTTGGGCCCAAAAATGATACTAATGATCCGCAAGATCTTTCTCTAGGACTCCCTTATCGTTGCTTTAACCCTCTGGTCGGCCTCTCTCCCTCTTCCGACGACGAATCTTCCTCGTCCTCGGTCGAAATAATGGAAGTTAAGTACGATGCCTGTATTGATTGTGTATCCGAGACCATGTACTATATTCAGATTGGTTCCGACGACATTGTCGATTTGATTTTGAGGTCATGTCGTCATAACCCTATATTATATCCTGCTACCAAAAACCCACAACCGGGGTCGCATACTCACACTGTCGTTGACGGGGTTTCGACCTCGGTTTCTTGTGGATTTAATGTATTACCTCCAGGTACGTTTACTAACAGTTATTTCTCCACTTCATTTTCGTAGGTATAATGGGTGTTACCTTGGAAACTGTGGACGAGTCTGCTTCTGTAGAGTCCCATTCGGATGTGCCCCCAGCATTAGCGTCTAAGTTCCCTTGGGTTACTTATGAGGTCCTCCGAACTTTTTCTGTCCTCGACCTTCCCAGCATAGTATCTACTCCAGTAGGAAAACAGGACGGGTTTGTTATTCAGGCTCCCCTGCCCAGTGAGCCCATTTGTGCTCAACGGGAGGGTAACAACCCCAACTTTTTCTTCTTTTTCCAAGATGTAGTAAACCAAATAGGTATTACCTTTCCTTTTTCTTCTTTTGAAATTGAAGTTCTAAATCATCTCCGGGTAGCTCCTTCCCAACTCCATCCAAATAGCTGGGGATTTATCCGTACTTTTGAGTTGTTTTGTGCGGATTTAGGGATCCCCTGTACAGTTCCTCTTTTCTTTTGCTACCACTCTCCACATACCCCTAGAACGGGCAAAGAGCCCTCTGATCAGAAGGGGTGGATTTCCTTTCGTAGTCAGAGTAAACGAAAACTCTTTGATCCGTTTTCCGACTCCTTCCGTGGCTTCAAAGAAAAATACTTTAAGGTCGCCGCCGAACCTCATCGACAACCCTTCTTTTTGTTCGGCCCTGAGTCATCTGACGCAGAGTGGGTTTTTCCCTTGTACTGGTCGGATGATCATTATAAACAGGATCATTCCAATTACCGATTTGTCGAAGAGGATCTTTCCGACTCGGATGCCTCTTCTGTCTTCGTGATTTCTGAATTTGTAAATACTCATGGTTGGCCTAAAACCTCTGACTATATCGACGATGGTCGTCGAACTGGTCTGCTTTGGTGACTACGTTATCCTGTAGTTTATACTTATTATATTCATGTACTAATTGTAATGTTTCTTCATTGTAGCCGGAATGGGATCACGACCAGATCCTACTAAGACCAAAGCCGACGCCGCCTACAATCCCAAACCAATTGAAGCCAAGGGGAAAGGCAAAAGGCCGGCTACTGACAAACTTGGTGCTCCTTCCAAGAAGTGCAGTGTGCCTCCTTATCGGGCATTTTTTGACGAAGGTGCTCAGAAGACGGCGTCAAATGCTCCGACTGCTCCACTGTCTCCACCCTTGACAACCTTGACCCCGGTTTCTGTGGTCGAAATCGTGGATCTTACAGTGGCGAATACCCGGCCACGTACTATTCCAGCTTCCGACTCCGGTCGCCTTGAAACACGGGGGCACCCGGATAATGTGTGGAAGAAGGGGGTTACTGAGGAATTGGTTCGTTTGACCAAACCCCCTTCATAGATGCTCAAACCTGGTGCCCCGGTGGGTGAGGAACTGGCTGAGCTGGTTCGGGTTGAGGAGAATGCCTTTCGCTGTGCTTCTCTGGTCCGAGCACTTTCCACTGTTCGGGAAAAGTATGTGTCTCCCTCATAACTTTTTTAGCTCTACCTGCACTTTGTATGTTTTTAACTATTTATGTCGCAGGTACGACATTGCGTTGGAGGAGAAAGACAAGGCTTTGGAGGAGAAGAACAAGGCTTGTGAGGAACTTGTTTCCTCTAAGGCCCAACTTGCTACCCTCCAGACGCAGTCGGCGGCAGAGCTTAAGCTGTTGAAGGAGGAATTGCTCAAGTCCCAAGCCGTTTTGGCCTCCTTACGGGTAGATTTGGCGCGGTCTCAAGGTTCCCTTGAAGCCGCCGACCAAAAGGTTGCGCTCCTGACTTCGTCACTTGACTCTGCCAAAGCCGACAAAGAGGCATGCATCCAGGATTACGAAGGTCGGCTAGCTGCTATGAAGGCAACCCTTCGTGATGCTGCTGAGGATGGTTTCAGCAACGCTCTTGAACAGATTACTTTCTTAAATCCAAGGGTGGAGATGACTACTGCCGGGATGCATTTCTTGGCCTATGTCGAGGACGGCCAGCTGTTCCCTCCTCCTGCAACTGAAGATTCAGCGACGGTGACTATGGGGCATTTAACCACGGAAGAGCCAACTTCCATTACTCCTGTCGTCCCGCCTGCTGCCGACCCAGTATCCGTCGCCGATCTGCCCCAGCCTACTCCCAACTTCGTACCTTCTTCGGAGAATTGAAGGGGTAGGATGCCGATTTTTATCTTTGTATTTGTTTCTTTTCTTTGTTGGGCTCGGTGCCTGGAACAATTACTTATTTACTCAAACTTTTAACTTGATTCGTATAATATCTTGTGCGCACATCTTTTGGTTCCAACGACCATTTATCATTTTTATATTTATTGGTTGTAATTCGAATAGTTTCACCGTGAACAACTTCGCTAAAGGATAACTCCCTTATTGGTTTGATCAGAACCAGTTAGCGCATCATTCAAAGTCATCGTCGTATCACGTTTTAACAAAATCGCACGCAACGATGCATAATGTAAATAATACCCCATGATACTGAATAGTACTTGCATTTATATCCGTCGTATTACAATGATGGTACGTCTGAATAGAATCAGACTAAAACTTAGCATTTACAACGGTATAGCTTATGCTAGTAAAATGAAAATGATGTGCTCAGAAAATATTCTTCCGAGTTCATATTTATTGACAATATCTTCGCCGTTAAAGGGACCATATGGGCTTGGATGTATGTATGCCGAACTCATACCCCCAATAACAAAACTGCATCTTTCCATTACCTCGTGTGCTTTCAATGAACAGGAACCATACGGAGTCGGATATAACATTTTCCGGGTTCGTACTCCTGTTAAAAGAAAGGTTGAGACTTCAACTATAATATTTCTTCAGTTTGTCAGCATTCCATGTTCGCTTGATCGGTTTGCCTTGTAATGTTTCTAACATGTATGCTCCTTTATCTAATTTTTGAGTAACTCGGTATCGGCCCTCCCAATTGGCTGCTAATTTTCCATCCCAAGCGTTTTTGTTTTCGATGTCAACGCGTCACAATACCAGTTCGGTCACCTCGAACTGTCATGGGACCACTTTCCTGTTGTAGGCGTACGCCATCTGCTTTTTCATCTGAAGTTCCCGGGCATGGGCCGTTACCCGGGCCTCTTGAATGAGTGCTGATTCCAATGCTAATGCTTCATTATTCGCTTCCTCACCATCCCGTAGCACTTGACTCCGTCGCCATGATTGTTGTCCGACTTCAACTGGAATCATAGCTTCACTTCCATAGGTCATCCGAAATGGAGTTTCCCCCGTTGATGATTGAATCGTGGTTCGGATCCCCCATAGAGCATAATATAACTGTTCCACCCAACTCGATCCGACGTTGTGCATACGTTTTCGCAGGGCTTCCAAGATTGTTTTGTTTGCGGCCTCCGCTTGTCCATTGGACTGGGGATGTTCGACCGACGCGAATCTGTGCCGGATCTGGAAGTTGGTCATCATTTCTCGGAACCCTTTGTCCGTGAATTGTGTGCCATTGTCAGTGACGACTTCTCCAGGAATCCCGAACCTCGCAATGATGTTTCTTTCAAAAAATCGTTGTACTCGGGCGGATGTGATGGTGGCCAGTGGTGCCACTTCTATCCACTTGGTGAAGTAATCCACGGCGACGATCAACCACTTCTTCTGTCCTTCTGTCGGCTTGAAGGGTCCTAACAAATCCATGCCCCATTTAAAAAATGGCCATGGTGCCGAAATGGACTGTAACTCTTCAGGAGGTGACAGAAGTCGCGATGCATGTATCTGGCAATTCTCGCATTTCTTTACGTGTTCGATTGCATCAGCTGCCATCGTCGGCCAATGGTACCCGGCTCGGAGTGCTTTTCTTGCCAATGATCTCGCCCCCATGTGCTGTCCGTTAATACCTTCATGTATTTCGGACAACACATACTCGATTCTGTCTGGAGCAACACAAATCAATAGGGGGCTGTGCAAACCCTTTCTGTATAATTTGCTGTCGACGATTGTGAACAATGCTGCTGCTCTTGTCAATCTCCGAGCCTCTAGTGTGTCGTCAAGCAACATTCCTTTTTCTAGATAATCGACTATCGGACGTCTCCAGTCTTTATCGGATGTGATCATCATAACACAAGAGGGGTGCAATATCTGCTGCTGGACTACTGTCCGATTATTTCCAGGGCTCTTTGTACTTGCTAATTTTGACAAGATGTCAGTCCTGGCGTTATCTTCCCTAGGAATATGGATGATCGTTACCTTGGCGAATTCTGCCATAAGTTCTTTTACTCTTCCTAAATATTTAACCAATAATGGTCCTTTCACCTGATAGCGACCTTCTATTTGAGCTGCGACCAATTGAGAGTCCGTGTATACTTTTACCTTATCTGCTTCTTGTTCTTTTGCTTGCTTCAGTCCAGCTATCAGTGCTTCGTACTCGGCCTGGTTATTCGACGTCCGGAAACTCAACTGTAATGAGAACTCCGTTGCTACTCCATCTGGATTTTCAAGTATCACTCCGGCGCCACTTCCTTTTTTATTGGACGATCCGTCTACATACAATGTCCACCAATGTTCCGTTTCCGAAATGATTGGGGTGAGTTCTCGCACAAAATCCGCTAACGCTTGTGACTTAATCGCATGGCGGGCTTCAAATTTTAAGTCGAACTCGGATAGCTGAACCACCCAATTTGTCATTCTTCCGGCCAAATCTGGCTTGTGGAGTACTTGTCGAATAGGCTGGTCCGTGCGGACTACGATGGTATGGCTCTGAAAATACAGGCGCAATTTCTTAGCTGCTACAATTAACGCATATTCTAATTTCTCCAGCTTCTGGTATCGCAGCTCGGAATCGCGCAGAGCCCGGCTGACGAAGTAAACTGGTTTCTGTTCTCCCTTGATCTCTCTTGTCAATACTGCACTGATGGCATCCTCGCCCACCGATAAATACATAATCAGAATTTCCCCTTCCTTTGGTTTTGACAAGACCGGGGGGGATGCCAAAGATCTCTTCATATCTGTGAACGCCACGTCGCACTCTGGGCTCCATTGTATAACAGCTTGCTTCTTCAACATTTTGAAAAAAGGAAGGGCCTTCTCTGCCGACTTCGGCATGAAACGTGTTAATGCGGCTATTCTCCCTGTCAGCTGTTGTATTTCTTTCTTGCTAATCGGGAATTGCATGTCCAATACAGCGCGGCACTTATCCGGATTGGCTTCTATCCCCCGATGCGTTAGCATAAAGCCCAGGAATTTTCCGGCTCCGACTCCGAAAGTACACTTCAAAGGATTTAGTCGGATGTTAAATTTCCGTAACCGACTAAATGTCTCTTCTAAATCATCGACGTGTCTACTAACCTCCTCCGTCTTCACTATCATGTCATCAATGTAGACTTCTATATTTCGCCCAAGCTGCGGCTCGAACATTTTATTCATCATTCTCTGATATGTGGCCCCTGCATTTTTTAGCCCGAATGGCATGACGTTATAACAATAGTTGGCCTTGTCGCCGATGAACGCCGTTTTGTCTTGGTCTTCCGGGTGCATCGGGATTTGATTGTATCCAGAAAATGCATCCATAAAAGAGAGAATTTTGTATCCAGAGGAATTATCGACCAACTGGTCTATGTTCGGCATGGGGTATGCATCCTTCGGACATGTCTTGTTCAGATCTGTGTAGTCCGTACAGACCCTCCATTTTCCGTTTGGTTTGCGGACCATCACCACGTTTGAAAGCCAAGTGGTGTATTGGATTTCCCGTATAAATCCGGCTTGTAGCAACTCGTCGATGTGAGTGCGTAATGCCTGTGTTCTCTCAGGGCCCAACTTCCGCTTCTTTTGTTCTACTGGTTTTGATCCCGAGTACATGGATAATTTATGACAGCAAACCTCGGGATCTATTCCGACTATCTCCGACGCCTTCCATGCGAAAACGTCACGATTCTTTATCAGGCACTGAATCAATGTATTCCTCTGCCCGGGGTCCATTGTATACCCGACGTTAGTAGTGTGGCCGGCCTCTGTTCCTATCTGAACCTTTTCTACTTCTTCTGCTGGCTCTGGCCTCCATTCATCTGGTGCTTCCCGCATGTCCAATTCTACTATGTTTATTTGTCGTCCCCGGGTGCTCTTGTCATCTGTGTTTTCCCGATGTCCTGTCCTTCCTTTATTCTCACTTTCCCGAACCGTATCATAATAACATTGTCACGAATCCTTCTGGTCTCCGCATATTGTCACCACCTTTCCGTTTCCGCTTACGAATTTCAACTTCTGATGTTTTGTGGACATCAGTATATCCCACTTATGTATGGTGGGTCTGCCCAAAATCATGTTATATTGGGACGGACAATCTGCCACGACGAATTCCACTTTTTCAGATTTGAAAGCTTCTTTCGTTCCCAAGGTTAACCGTAAATGGATAGATCCTTTAATAGCAGTATTTCCGCCATTGAATCCGGTTAGCATGGTTCTGCATGGCTTTAAATCTTCCTCACCCAGGTTCATCTTTTTGAAAGCTTGCCACAAGATTATATCGGCAGAACTTCCGTTGTCGACGAACATCTTTCTTACTCGGCAATTGCCCACCGTTGCTGATATGACTAATCCGTCCTCGTGTCCGGGCATAACTCCCTCCATATCTTGTTTCGTGAAGTACAAGAGTGGTGGTTCAGCTTGCTCCGTTTTGACTTTAAATTTCGGCTGAGTTCTGATCGACAGTATCTCCTTCAAGTATTTTTTCCTCTGGTTGGCAGTATCGCCTCCTCCACCCATCGCCCCGGATATCACATTACATTCGAACTCAGGTTCCGGGAATATATCATTATCTTCCCGGGGTCTCTTTCCCTCGTCTCTCTTATCATGTGGATTTTCGTCTCCCTTCCGTTTGTTCTTTCTTCCTTGTGTCCGAATCACGTACTGCTTCAGTCTGCCTTCTCGGATGAACTTCTCGATTGCATCCCGCAAATCCCAACATTGGTCCGTGGTATGACCGGGTCTGTTGTGAAATTCACAGAAGCACGACCTGTCCAACCCGGCTTTGTTAAATACGGGTCGAGGTCGTTCAACCTTTTTCATTTCTGTGAGTGCGACCTCCTTCCAAATCTGTGAGCGGGATACGTTCAATGGGGTATACTTCTCGTATTTATTCTCGTATCTCCCTGGTCGATGTTTCATATCATTATTCCGAGTTCGATTCTCCGGGTACCCCATGTTTTTTGAGGGTGGGCTTCTCCTTTCATGTCGCTTTTTTCCTCGTCCTAAGCTGTTGACGACCTCCATTTGCTCCAACTCCAAGTATTTCTTTGCACGAGCACGGAATTCCATCAAAGATTTTACTGGGTCTTTATAGATAGACTTGGCAAATCTTGACGATCCGTTGAGTCCGGCTGATATCAGATACACATGAACTCTTTCTTCTAGTCCATCCACCTGTAGGGCAGCCTCCTTGAACCTATCCAGATAACTCTGCAATGTTTCTTCGGGTAGCTGTCTGATTCTACCTAGAGTGAACTCAGACTTCGGCTGCTTTTTGCTAGTTGCGAAATTCAATAAGAATTTTTGGCCGAAATCTTCGAAATTCCTTATCGACCTCGGTGGTAAAGTATGGAACCACGTTTGTGCCGGGCCTGTCAATGTCGTCACGAAAATTCTGGATATAATTGGCTCATCAATTCCCTGGACACACATTTGCAGATCGAATTCATCGATATGTACTTGTGGATCCTGTGTTCCGTCGTACTTTGACAAGAATGATCCATCAAAGTCATCCAGGTATCGAGCATTCACAATGTCGTCCACGAATGGACTATTGTTTTGTTGTCCCCTGCTATACTTCCGACGATAAACTGTTCCTCCTTTTTCGGGAAAATTTGGCTCTCCCGCCTTATCGTGTCCGCTGCTTTGTGGAATCCTTTTATTGTTTGTCCTGCCAATGGGATTCTCGTCCTGATTTACTCGGATATTCAGATTTTCGTCATGGCTCTTATTTGTGTCGACCCCGTTCCGTGCCTCATCCTGTGCTCGGTTCTGACTCTGACGCGGCTCCTCTACCTGTCTTTGATCTTCCGGGTCTGTGCCTCTTCTTTGATTCTGGTGTGTCCTCAAATCCTGCTGCTCCTCCTCAGGATTTGAAGCTTGTGCCCGGTCTATTATTCTCCGCAGTTGCTGCTCCAATTGTGCCATTCGTTGCATTTCGGTACGTCTCCATTCCTCATTATGTTTTTCCATTTGGCGTGCAATGTCACGAATATCCTCTTGTCTCTGTAGATTTTGTCTTTTCTACATGTTCTCAATTCGGCTTAGAATCGAATTGAGGACATTGCTGACTAGCTGTCCTCCGAGTTCCCCTTCCTGGCTCATCCTTCGCGCCGGTTGCGTCCTTCGTTGCTCTGTCTGAGCAGGAGAGGAAGCTTCGTCGGAAACAGCTTCCGTCACATGTACTTCTTCTCTCCGCACCATGTTCTGAGTCTCCGGTATGAAAATCTCTCTGTTCGGTATCTCGGAATGTGGTACAGAATGGCTGTTTCTTGTGTTCACCATTGTTGAAAGCGTGGGACTCGAATTTTATCGTTCCCACAGACGGCGCCAATGTTCTGTAGGTTTCCCAGAACACTACTGTGTAACACCAAAGTGCTACGTGTTTGCTGTTTGATCACTCTAACTCTGCAACTTCAAGGATATCAATGGAAAATGATACCTCGAAGCAGAAGATCACAGAAATACACCAATTGAAGTGGGGTGTGTGCTCTATGTAATTGAGAGAGAGAGTTAGAATGTGTGTGTACCTTTCACCTGTGATTAATGGATATTTATAGGCAGATTACCTCATAACGGGTATTGGAACTGCTTCCTAGATTCCCGGCCTCATCCAGCACGTTCTCAACGTTCAACTTGGGCCGAGTCAGCTTCCACGTTCTATGAACAAGTTATCTACACGATCGTTAATAACAATTGGGCCTAGGCCCAAACCGCAACAACCATAACAGTTATGATATGACTAACCTTGATTTCAAGTTGAATTCTTTAGAATCACGATGAAATATCCGTTAATGTAATAATGGTGTTAAGTTCTTCCCTCTTTCATTCCCAAATTTTAGGGTTTTCTCTCCATAATTGGTGGTTGCAATGTCGCACTTTGAATCCTCTGCTGGTGCGAATTCATCCACACTCCAATCGTTTTCCGACGTTGATTCTCGTGGTTCTTCGGGCATGGTCAATAGCACATCAGCACCAACTTGTAACTGTCCTGACATCACGATTGTGCGAACTGCAATCACAGAAAATTACTATAGGAGGAGATTTTGGGAATGTCCCAACTACAAGGTGAGAATCAATTTTCTATCTTAGATTCTTGCACATGTATTTGTTCATCAATATTTTCCTTGTGGCCTTCCACTTTTCTATTGTTTACATGATGAGTTCCTACGCTAGCTTAGCTTTTCTTTTCTTAATTGTTTTTGTTTGGTCTTAATTATAGCGGCTGAATTGTTGAATTTTCACAAGACTACATTCTGAATTGCTAGGCTTAGCCATGTTTTAACTATTGTTTTATGTTGGTGATTGAAAACAACGTGGGGTTGACAGTGGATGCCACTACTTTCGATGGCTACCAAATGAAGTAGTTGATGACAAAAACCTGGTTATTGTTAGACAAAGAAGGAAGATTGTGAAGCTTGAGAAAGTCATTGAAGAACAAAGACAAATGGCTTAAGTTTGTGATTGTAATTTTTTGTTTGTTGGTAATGTTGAATGTATATAGTGATGACCATGTGGTGGAGCACAGGAAGTAAAGACAGGAGAAATGTGTATCTTAGGTAGATTGGAATTATAATGTTTTGTTGTAGTTGAGGTTGGTGTAATGAATCAGGTTGTAGCAATGAATTCTAACTTCTATGAATTAAGACTTTTATCTCAATGATGATGCATTTTTGGTATTCAGACTTCTATTGTTTTCATTGAATTGTGACTTCTATCGTTTTCATTGAACTGAGACTTCTATCTCAATGATGATGACTTAAAAATGTATTGTTGTAAAATTATAAAAAATTATTATTTGTCTCTACACAATTTCCATGCTGCATAATACACAATAACCATAAAATTTGTAACTAACAATAACTATAATGCTGCCAAATATATACCTGAAAGCATAATTCAAATTTATATATTCCAAATGTCACTACACAATTACCATAATGCTGCAAAATACATTCCGAATGTATTTTGAAATACAAAGCATCCATATTTTCAAAATACATTCCAAATATATTCCCAAAAAAGTGACTTTAACACAAATAAAGCTAAAAGCAACCAGGTGCTCTTTAACTGGCAGTAATTAATGGTCTTCCTTCATCAAGACATCACAATCAAAAAACAAAATAAAAGAGTTAATTCAAACTCCCAACATCTTCATAGCTTCCATGGTGTTCTTTTAACTGGCAACTTTTGTATATTTAAGGAGGTTTTCTTGGGGGCAAGCCTTGTGTTGACAGGTTGGCTTGTAAGACATTGGCTTACAACAGGTTGACTTGCAGCAATAGGTTGGGGTGATGCAGTTGGTTACGATGGTGTAGGGGTTTGATTTGCAACAGTTGGTTGGGATGTCCCTAGGGTTTGTGTTGCAACAGTTGGTTGGGATGTCCCTAGGGTTTGTGTTGTAGCAGTTTCATCTTTGCATGTTGTTTGGTTATGGCCAAATTGGTGGCACCTACTACATTTCTTTTGAACATTTGTCCTTCTCACGTTGTACCATCCCTGGTTGTTTCACCGGGCTCCAAACTCCTTTTTTCTTTGGTCTTCCAGGCATCGTTTCACATGTGGTGGGAGTACATCATGACACCAAAGTTCTTTTCCAGACTTTTTCTCCATTAACTGGATGAATTATGGGTGCGTAAACAACTTCATATGCCTCTCTCCTAAAACATGTAGGAATATAGTCCGTTGGATCCTTGTGCAAGAACTTCATGCAAGCAATTGCATGACTGCATGGAATTTTTGTCAAGAGCCATTTTCTGCAGCTGCATTCTTTGTTTTTAGATCTACTGCAAATTTTTCACCAAAGCAATTGACATGTATAACTTCAAAAATTTATTCTCCAGCATAACTATAAAATTAAAGACAACAAATCACTGTATTAGTATAACAACAAAACAATTAGCAGTTGATGTGTATTAAATAATACCGTGACAACCACATATTGGCGAAACCATTTTCTTTTTGTAGCCTTTTTCTTATCTTTGGCATAATGCTTCTCCCCTCAAATGTTGCTATCTTGTCTCTACTCCTAGTCCACCTATCCATTAAGTAGAGGATATTGTCTTCCAGCATATACACAACAGGCCTGGTTCGTGAATCAACAAGAACACTATTGAATGCTTCACTTAGATTGTTCAGTTGTATATCACAATTTGAATCAGGTTTGAACCATGACTTGCTCCAAAACCTAATACAATTATTTGTTGTTAATGCAAATTTACTTGGAATAAATTAATGGCTTGCACAAGTAAATAAAGTTTTACCTTGGTGGAACTTTGAATAAATACTTGAAAGCATCCAAATTGACTGCCTTAATTTCTTTCATGATTTTCTCCCATGCTTAGGGATATGTTACTCTGCTGCCTTCCACATAAGATCCTTTAATTCTTCCCAGGGAATTGTTTCTTAAAATTGTTATACATGTAATGCACATAGAATCTATGTTCTGCTTCAGGCAACAACTCTTTCAATGTTTTAACAATACCTTTACATTGAATATAAACAAAAAACATGAGTCAATCATACAGTATAATTGAAATGTCAAACAGATCAACAAATTTAATAATAATTACCTTCTGTCTATCCAAAATAAATGTGTACATATTACATATTTGGTCTTCCCTTCTTTATTTGTTTATTCTCTTTATCACCAGCAGTAAAGTCAGTTTCAACATCCTCACTGCCCACGAAGTCATCAATTTTTTTTCTTATCTTCAACAGCAGACACAAACACATCAACCAAGTCCCCTAAATAAATTTATTCTTCGAAATCATTAAACAAGTCGACCACATAAACTCTTCTGCAACACATTTCCCCTTACCCTTGTCCTTAACCCTGCACCAATCCAGCTCTTCAATTGATATTGGTACAACTGGGCTAGTTTGGTTGACGAAAGAGGTACAAAAGTTGACCCACCCAACACTGTGTGTATCTAAAGTAAATACATATAGTCAGCAACATGATGTGAGGTAGTGTGGATAGTTTATGAGATTAAAATTGATTAATGAAAAAAGTGGATACCTAACCCATTATGTAACATCCCTGATTTTTGACTTATCAGCAACTTCACACTACAACAGTTCATGCGGTAACACTTCACTCAACATCCTTGTTGGTCAGAACCCTCCGTAGGTAGCCCTTTCCGAGATCTTTAAAATCAATTTTGCTTGCTTTCAGGATCAATGACTGACATCACAATCCAACAGAAGAATTTTCAACATGTTTTGTCCTTACACACATGTTTTTCAAAAAACTTTCCAGAAGGTCACCCATCTTATAACTACGTCAAACCAAGCACGCTTAACTATGAAATTAAGTAATGGACTACCAAAAAGTATATGCATCTTGTTGGTATAGGTAGCACCAATTAATCCTTTAAATTATCATCAACTGCACAGTCTCATACCTATACCAACATTTTATATAGCGTGATTGATAACTGTGTGGTTAGGGGGAGTGGGTTCTCTCTTTTTCTTTTGTTGTATGAGTGGTAATGAGTCACATGTAGATTGTATGATCTTAGGTTTTTTATTATAGCAAGTTTATTTTCTTGAATGGATTGTGAATACCCTGAAGCACTTTGTTTTGTTATGATTTGGGTGAACTTGATTGTTGTATGTTTTGATATTTTGTCATTTTGCTGTTCTTGAAATTGAATTTGGTGATTGATGTTGCATGCACGAGCTGAGTTTTGAGGTCTCAAAAAGGGTTATCTACGGAGGGTTATAGTCGGTGGAGGGTTCTGACCAACAAGAATCTTGAGTGAAGTGCAACCGCATGAAGTGTCGTAGTGTAAGAGCCATCACGACGTTGAAAATCAGGGATGTTGAAATTGGCATTAGAGTAAACCTCTCTCCTAGTACGGTGTGGTGCGAGGATGTAACAAGGCCAAAACTAGTGGGCATGTAACACATCGATCGAATCATACCAGAATGAGAAGGATCTAGAGGTTGTACAGGTATGAGACTATACAGCTGAGGATGACTTAAATGAATTAATTGATACTACCTATACCAACAAGGTGCATCTATTTTCAGTAGCCCGTCACTTAAGAACTTCATAGTTAAGTGTACTTGGCTTGGAGTAGTTATGGGATGAATGACCTCCTGGAAAGTTTCCCAGAAAACATGTGAGTTAGGACAAAAAATGCTGAAAGTCTTGTGTTGATTTATAGGATCAATCTTTGATCCTGAAAGCAAACAGACCTGTTTTTCAAGGTCTAGAAAAGGGCTACCTACACAAGGTTCTAAGCAACAAGGATGTTGAATGAATTGCCATCGCGTGAAGTGTCTGACCAACAAGGATTTTGAAGTACCACTGCGTGAAGTGTTGTAATGTGAGAGCCTTCGAGAAGTCAAAAATCAAGGATGTTACAAAACAAACCAACATGAGACCTTTTCGCGTGCTTTGTCCTCACACACACTTTCTGAAAAACTTTCAGAAGGTCACCTATAGGTAGAACCAATTAATTCATTTAAGTCATCTTCAGCTGGACAGTCTCATACCTATACAGTCTTGACCCACACTGCGTGAAGTGTCTAATGTTAAAGTAGCCGAGAAGTCGACAATTAGGAATGTTACAAATGATCCAAAGCAGACCTCTCTCCCAGTACGGTGTCGCTTGAGGACGAACTAGGCAGAAGCTAGTGGGTATGTAACACCTCGATCAAATCATACCAGAATGAGAGGGATCCAGAGATTGTACAAGTATGAGACTATGCAATTGAGGATGATTTAAAGGAATTAATTGATACTACTATACCAACAAGATGCATCTACTTTTTGGTAGTCCATCACTTAAGAACTTTATAGTTAAGCGTGTTTGGTTTGGCGTAGTTATGAGATGGATGACCTTATGGGAATTTTCTTGAAAAATGTAAGGACAAAACATGCTAAAAAATATTTTGTTGGTTTGTGGGGTCAGTCATTGATCCTGAAAGTATGCAGAACTGATTTTATGAGGTCTCAAAAAGGGTTACCTATGAAGGGTACTGACTGGTGGAGGGTTCTAACCAACAAGGATGTTGAGTGAAATGTCACCGCGTAAAGTGTCATAGCATGAGAGCTGTCGAGAAGTTGAAAATCAAGGATGTTACACATTAACTTCATCCTGTCCTATTGGTCCATTGACTTAAATTGGACTATTAAGTGGTATAGGCCCATTATGTTGGGCTTCCCCATTGTTGTAATCTGCCACAATGTCATAAAAAACTATAAAATAGACACTTCCATCCCTCTTTGTAAAATCATGCATAAGTCCATTTACAATGAAGAAAAATCGCAATTTAATATCACATTTTGTTTACCTGCCAGGTTATTTGGTGCTTGGACATTTTTAGCTTGCTTTAAAAATGGATGGAAACAAACAAATGGACACTTCCATCCCTCTATGTTATGTCTATCATCTCTATGGCACCTTTATCATCTGTCAAAGCTTTGAGATCAGTCTCTAACATCACACCAGTGGTAATACACCACATTTCCTCAATCTCTTTAAATGGAGACTCCATCTCTTTGAATGTGTCAATCAACTCAAAATAACTCCATTTATCAGTATCACAATTTCATATAACGTTTTTCCCTAATTAAGTCATTGTTTTCCTATTTACAAACTTGCCACCATAATGCACCAAAACATTGAAATTACCATCCATGACAAATTCTCCAAATTTCAACCTTCAAATAACCACACCATAGATTAAGATTAATTTACACATAATTTTAGATCAATAGTAACAGGAGCACACATTTATACAACACATGACTTGATTTGAATACATTAAATGACACATTAACAATAGTCACCTACCAAAATTGACACACAATTACTAACAATAGAACAATATTGTAGCATTTAACAAATCTGACTCCACATTAGAAACACATAGTGGGGACCACCAAATGACCAAAAAAAGGGAACCTCTGAAAGGCAACAAAAATCACATGGTGGACCACTTACAAACTCTATTCACAATTCAATAAAAAAAAAATCCAACACACCCACACTACACGAATCCCCTTTCAGCACACGTCGTGGACCACATAATGAAGCACAAAACAACAACAAAGTTCCATAAAACATAAAAGCAACAATAACAATACCTATTGAAAACAATGAGAATACACACAATGACCAAGAGGGGGGCGAATTGGTTTAAACTTGACCTTTTTAAAATCTTTAGAAAAACAGAGTTATAGGATCTTTATCACAAATAAACAAAGAATGTTTCAATTAATCAAATCACTTAGCCCAAGAAAACAATTACAAAAAAAAACTACTTGTTGAGTAATAAAGAATTCACCAAGAACCACAAATTAAGATAACTTGAAGAGATTAAAAGAAAGTACTCAACACAAGAACTTATATTGGTTCATCTCTCAACAAGATAAGTTGCATCCAGTTTCTTCTAATCAAAACTAGATTTGAGTTCCACTATTTACAAATTTCAGTTCTTACAAGCTTTACAATAATCACCCTTTATCAAACCCAGATAAAGAACATAAATCTAAAACCCTATTAGACTCCAAGTGATCAATGAAAATAATAGGAATACTTCACAACAACCAAGAGGGGGGTGAATTGGTTAAACCTTGGTATTTTTAAAATTAAATTCAAATCAGAGTTTCAGGATCTTTATCACTTTTAAAATTAAGAAACCTTTTACTCAATCAAATAGCTCAGTCCAAGAATTCAAAAGATCAAAACAAAACTTGTTGAACAATGAATATGATTCAAAGAATTAAAGACAATGAATATGATGAGAATAGAAATAAGAACACAAGCAATTTATAGTGGTTCAAATCAAATCATGAAGCTACATCCAGTTTCTTCTAATTCACACTGAATTAAAGTTCCACTATTATAAAATATTCTTACAAGCTTTTACAAGAACCTCCCCTTTATCAACCCTAGATAAAGAAAAAAAATCCAAAACCCTATTAGACTTCTAAGGAGAAAGATCCAGAGAACACTACTCTGATCTTTAAGCTAGAGAACCCTTCTCTAGTTCCAAGCTTTAAGAAATCAATTACAATAGCCAAAAACAACAAAACTTGTAAACAAAATTACAACCAATGAGTTAAGGAAAGAAACAACTTGATGATCCAGTGAATGACATGCACATGAATGAACAATTCATGTTGAAAGACAAAATTAATCTCAGAACATCTTCTTCCTTAACCTTTGAAAGAGACTTCTTGCTTTAAAGAATCACTCAAAAACCCATAAATGTTTTAGTGTAAGCAAGAACTCATAGAACCCAGAAAAATCATTTAGAATGTGTTTAGATAGCTTGTGTATACTCGGAATACGAATTGATCAAGTTACAAAACAAGCTGAGTCAAGGTTCTATTTATAACAAACTTTTGTAACTGTCAGTAATCGATTAAACGCGCCACATAATCGATTATTTTACTCACGTAATCGATTAAATCGAACTGGTAATCGATTAAAGTGTTCAACACAATTTCTGGATATGAGCAACGAACAAAATAATCGATTATTCCGTCTTGTAAAAGATTAAGATAAGAAGCTTCAAAATATCAAAATACATTGTGTAATCGATTACGGATTCTGGTAATCGATTAAACCAGGAAGCTTTATAAAACAGAATGAACTGAGTATTCGATTACTATATTTGGTAATCGATTAACGCATCAAAACTTATGTGCATTTACATATAATGTGATCTATTACTGAATTTGGTAATCGATTAAGACAGGAAGATGGCTTTTTCAGTTTAGCCTATGTAATTGATTACTGTTCCTTGTTAATCGATTCTTCCAGCACTGCTTGAAATAATGTATAACAATGTAATTGATTACTACCTGTTAGTAATCGATTAAAATGTTCATCAAAGCAGTTGATATGAAAACAAAGGTCAAATAATCGATTATTCCGATAGGTAATCGGTTACATTGTTCTTGAAAGATTTTTCAGGATGAACTAAGAACAAAATAATCGATTATATCCTCAATGTAATCGATTAAGTCAATACAAAAATCATTTTTCCAAAAACCTTTGATTCAATTTAAAACCTTAGTTGTTTAATAAAATCTTAGTTTGAATTTTATGAAAAAACTTAGTTAAATCAATGAATGAATGAATGCATGGATCAATCAAATTGCTTTCCTTTTACATAAAATTCCAAGTCTTCAAGCATGTTTGAAGCTCAAAACAAATCTTGTAGCAAAGATCTTCAAGGTCAATGGTCACCAACTCTCCAGGAAACTGCCTTATCCCACAAATTTCCTTCCGGATGGATGTTGTTCTAGAGGCAGGGAAGAATTTCTCCAAAAATCTTTTCTTCATGTCAATCCAAGTGGTGATAGGATCCGGTTGAAGGGATAACCAATCCTTAGCAACACCATCCAGAGAGAAAGGGAATGCCTTCATCTTAACATAATCCTCATGGACATCATGCGGGCACATGGTGGAACACACCACATGAAACTCCTTAAGGTGTTTATGTGGATCCTCACCAGCAAGTCCATGAAATTTAGGAAGCAAATGGATCAGGCCAGATTTCAGCTCATAACTGACTTTAGTCTCAGGGTATTGAATATACCAGGGTTGGTAAACAACATCAGGTGTAGCTAACTCCTTAAGAGTTAGGTTGTTATCAGCCATGATATCAAGATGTGTAGAAGCAGAAGGAGTAGAAGCAGATTCAGAATCAAAGTCAGAAGATACTACACTACTATCTAAAACTACACTATCAAAGCCATCTAACCTAGGGTTATGTCTGTGTAATCTGTGAAATGTCCTATCTATCTCAGGATCAAATGAATATAATTCACTTGATGTGGACCTAATCATACACAGTTTAGCTAATAAGGAACAATAAACACAGACAACACAGAAATATCAAACAGTTATGCTACCAGGACACTACTAACTATATATGCTGAAATGAAATAGAAATTGGAAAAATGCCCTAAAAATTTTTGAAAAAAATCTAAAAAAATAACATTGAATGTCTAAAAATCATGGTTGATTTTTGTGAATTTTTTGGTGATTTTTAAAAATCATGAAATTAGAAAATTGTCTAAAAAATGGTCTAAACGATGGAATTTGGCGATTTGGACCCCTAGTGAACGTGTTACTCCATAATAGATTCAACTTGATGTATGAATTTTTCGCACCTTCTGGTAAAATTTCAGCCAATTCCGAGATAGTTTGCTGTGAAATTACCAGAATGCCCATGCGGTAATTGTAAAAACTGGTCCAAAACTCCTACTTAGAGTTCAAATTTGCCAATTTGAACCCACACCCAACCCCTATAGGGGTTGCTTTTGTTTAAAATGAGGGATAAACCTTGGGGAACAAATGGCAACTCAAACTGCACAAGTGGGAAAAAATTTTGGGATAGCAAATGACACTACAAAAACAACTACACTACACTACTTTCTCCCTACTACTACTCTATTTTTTTGCTCTGTTTTTTCACTGTTTACTCTGTTTTTTGGCAGTACACATCAACTACATCAACTCTACTTCATAATGCACAGCAACAACAATGCAAATATGTGACAAAGTGCAATTATGCAACAGAATATCAATATGCAGTGAATGTATGCAAATATTTTTTTTTATATATATATAACTACTACTATGAACTATTTACAGCAAATTAAAGCTAGCACACAATGAACCGTGTCCCCGGCAACGACGCCAATTTTCATAAACACGTTGTCGACACGCACCAAAACAATTTTACTAAGCTAATTCTGTAGCACAGGGATAACCTAGGTCAACTCAGAGACACGATCAATATGGTTCTAGCTTCAATTCAATGATAACAGTAAGGGGGAAATTTTATCAAACAATTTGTGTGCGTAAGTAAAATTTGCAAAAACGTAAACTAAAATTAAAGAGAACCACAGAAACTAACAGAATTCAAAAGAAGTAATGTAAAACAAAATTTAAAACATCAATCCAATTCACCTTACCAAGCAATTCGAATCATCATTGTTCTCAGAAATTAATCCTATCATGAAAGTTTATTCAATCTCATTAGAAGCAACTCAATCGACTTAACCCCTAAATTGATTGAAACCACAACCCTAACTGAAATATCATCCAATTAATTCTGTGATTAATATTCGAAATTAGGAAATGAATCCATAACCTAATCCGTTTTCAATCCTAAATGCATTCATAATCATGAAAACAGAATAGCAATTGGAGAAGAAGATGAACATTCAAATAGAATTCAAAATACTAAACCAGAACTCAAATTCTCCTTGTGCTTGGGTTGGATTCTTGGATTGATTGAGGATTTAGCCTTCCATGATCATCATCATTGAAAGCCCCATAAAATGGTTGCACAAAAATGGAAGAACAGAAAAATGAAAATGAAGAACAATGAAGAACAAGCAAGAACAATAGAGAGAAAATGAAGAACAAGGGTTTGATTCTAAAAACTAAAGGAATGAAAAATAAAACTTGTTTATTGAAATGTAAAGAGTGGTGTCCAAGTTTCACTAAAGTCACTAATATATGTAGTGACTGAGTTCTGAAAATAAAATGGGCCACAAACAATCCCAACAATCTAATTATTTGCTATTTACAACCAAGAAATGCAAATTCGCAGCCCAAAATTATAAGTGCAGAGGTGCTAACTTCAAAGCTTAAATGACCCTCTAAATGACAGAATTGGCCTCAGGCTATTTCTAGTAAACTTGTAGATCTTTTCGTTATCTTTTCAGGGACTCCTAGAATGCTCCATTCGGAGATCAGTAGCACCCTATAGGTCCTGCACAAGTCAGATACGTCAAGTGAGCCAAAAATCCAAAAATACGCAACAATTAGCAATTAAGCCCACTTACTTGCCTAGGCCGAAAACTAAATTAGAATAGGAAAATAAAGGTCCAAGAGAGGTCAAATAAGCTAAGAAGGATAGAAAAATACTCAACTAAAAGCACTCTATCAATGCTCTTAACGTTCATATTTTTTGAAAATATAGTTGTTGGTGATAGTTCAGGCACTTCAGTGGCCTTGGATTTCCTTTAGATTTGGTTGGGCAGTTACATTTTCAGAGAAAAACTGTCAGAAAATGCATAATAGACAAATTAATCGATTATTTACTAATGGTAATCGATTATTTTGCTCATTTAGTGTAACACCCCGTATGCATCTGATGTATTATCATATTATTTAATCAGATAAGCGCAGTAATTACTTTAATTAAAACCCCGCGGAAGCATTTTCAAAACCATATTTCTTGATACATTATGTATAGTATGTCAAAACACATCACAACACAAGCCCCTGCTGATCCAAAATAACATAAACATAGGCAGATAACCACAAGTATCACAATCAACTGAAACAGGAGGAAATCACAATTACGTAACTTAAACAGGTTATGTACATATGTATCATCTGACACTCGCAGTGTCTATACAAAAGAATAAGCATCCGAGTGCTTTGATCTCAAAGATCTTTCCTTACACGAGGGTATACAAGATATATATATATATATATATATATATATATATATATAACACAAAACATAGCATGTGTGCACACACACACATCTTCCCTCTACAGGGGTACAACGCATCATCAGCAAAATTGAGCTACCAAGCTCTCCTCAAGGTGACACACAGCCGTGCAGACACTGTCTCTATTGGGGCCTCCCGCCCTGAGACCGATCATCTCTGCCAGAAGAGTCACCTGAAACAACATAAACCCCACACGGGGTGAGATATACATCTCAGTAAGCTCAGGATCCTTGGAGGCATCTCCTCCACCCTGGCTCACTTTCCATGACACACGTCATCAAGGCATCACAAACAATCTGGCCTCCCGACCCTCATAACAATACATAGCCAAGTCATCTAGCTCTAATGTATACTGCGGGACTATGCCGCCACGATGCATCATCATCAGCATCAAACCTCAGTGTGAGACCGGAACTCACACTCGTGCCATCCCATCGGGAGCTACCCCTTACGCATGGACGCACATATATGGCACCTCCGAGAATAGGCTTCAACCTCGAAGGGACCACCTACCTCTTGGTCTTAAGGGATCATCATCACCCTGGGATCATCATCACCCAAGAGCAAACCAAACTAGGAGGTGCGCTCTTCTCCTAGGGAGGTCCATATCTATCTAACTGGCCAGAAGATCTAATCAACAGGTATCCATACATATATGGCATAGAATCATGCATACATATCATTATGAGCAAGTAACAACCATTTAATGCATGTATCATGAATGCAACCATCACTCCCTCGGAGTATGGTGGAACACAACAGTAGGAAACATCCCCAAGGAACCAAGAACTTACCTGGCAAAGCCGTGCTCTGCAGTTCTCTCCCTGATCGGTGGTCTACGCCACTGACACCCTCGGTGTCACGCCCTATACAAGGCACAGAAGCTCATATCAAAACCAAAGCAACCTCACAAGGCATAAGCATATCACGCGATTCTCAACCGTCACCATGAAAGGAACCTCATTCCTTTCCAAAACCTGTAAGTCCTCTAACTTAAGGTTTATCAAGACCAACCAAAACATTAACAACCCATAGACCCTCAATGGTCTATCTTGGCCTAGCCAAAGCACTAGAGTCTCCACAAGACTCAGTACAAGCCACAACAAAGAGCTCAAAGCTCTATACAGGCCAATAACTAAAGATTTCACAATGTAGCTTGAACAGTTCTTCTCACACAAGACACCATTTCTAAAGCTTCCCAAGCACACCAAAGCAATTACCAAGGCTTTTGCATGTCACAACATTATCAAGTGACTCAATATACTAGCCACACATGCATATCACAGAGCCAAAAACCAAGGTTCATGAAACTAACATTTGAAAGATAATCCTTCATCACAACAACGTTCTAAACATACTTTTCTAAAGGACCCAAGGCTAATTTCAACTCTAGCTCATATGGGTCACTATTCACCCCAAAATCAAAATCACAAATCAAATGGTAAAACTCGAGTTTATTACCTTAAAGATGACAAGGAAGACCCGTGGACCACTTCCCCTAACTTGGGTGTCCAAGAATCGCTCCATTTCCTCGCCGAGCTCGAGTTTTTCAAAGTCCCCTAGAGATTTCGATCTCTCCATTTGGTGGTTTTTTGGGAAAAGTGATGAAGGATTCAAGCTCTCTAGGTGGTTTCCAAAAAGTTTGATGTTTAAAGGAAGGTGTTTTGGTCAAAGGATGAAGAGGTATGAAGCTTGGAAGCCTCAGCAATGGAGGTGGGTCGCTGGAGGAAGAAGAAGCAAGGGATTTGGGCCAAAATTTGGTAAAACGACCCTTTTATAGTGGGTCTGCCCGAGCTGCCGCGCTGATTGCGCCACTTCAGCGCCAACTGCGCCACTCCAGCTGTAACACCCCGGACGTGTTATCATTAATAATATCATAAGCTCGCTATCAACGTTATCTAAACGCGGTGCGAAAGTGATAGAATCGATTTTGTTGATTACATTATGCATGGAATTTAAAACACCAGTTATCACAAACATAAAACAAGATAGGCAGAAAACACAGAAATCTAACAAGAGATATCAGGAGGAAACATAACTCATATACATCACATAAACTGTACATATACATACACAACTCTTAGTTCTACCACATCTGTGGTTATACAACATAAATATGTACAGAACAAGGGGTGTACATGCACACCCTATCCCTATACAGGGTACAAGACAGAGATCAAATAAAAGATTCTTCTAATCTTCACCTGCAGCCCATGACACTCCAGCATACACGGCTCGGGCCTCCTGCCCCGTGGTTGCTCCTCTCAGCTAGAAGTACCTGAAAACCACAACCCACAACAGGGGTGAGATAAACATCTCAGTAAGCTCAGGGTCCTGGGAAATCCTCCCTTACCCTGGTTCACCCCTTAGCACACACACATAAACAGACATAACACAGCCTAGGACATCATCCTGGCTATCACACACTCCCCAGCTCTCTAGGTACTGCTGGATGCTATCAGCATCAGAGGTATTCCACGTCATACTGGCTCTCAAGCCATCTCAGACTAGTCTCACAGAGGTACATAATATAAGTGTCAACCACTGGACACTTCTCATACCAGAGAGGCATCGCCTCATCCACTGAACAAACATTGTCTGAGTCATCTCCTCAGGACTTAAGGAATCCAGATATGACTCATCTAAGAGGCTCTAGGCTCTCATCCCCCCAGGAAGCCCTCTCTTAGGGATACAACATATCTGTCTGTTACCTGGCCTCTCCAGGACTTTCACAGCATATGCCTGGGCAAGAACATCTGTAATATCTGGGATTTGTAAACATATGATGAAGCATGTGTTTAAGCTTAGATTAAGCATGAATCTAAGTTTAAAGGTTAAGGAATATGATCATGCTTTAGAATCCTTTGAAAGATGCTTAAAAATGCAAGTTTTAGGGTTTTCTGGCCTTCAGCGCGACCCACGTGGAGTGCGGCGCGACCCACGCCATATGTAT
>PYAF01000019.1:24463-41407 GCA_007407185.1 Glycine tomentella
AAGAGTTGAAGCTGGTCTTAGATCTCTGTGTAGTTGTAGGGTATGTGTATACCCATTTCCTGTACATATTATAATGTATGACCCAGCTGTGGTCTTGTTTTTGAGCATGTATATGTACAGATGATGATGATTGTATATAAGTGTGTTTCCTCCTGATTATCTGAGTTATGTTTTATGTCATCTGCCTATATAATTGTTTGTGTTTGATCTGGATCAGCAGGGGCTTGTTTTAGGTTTCTGTGTGTGGTTTTATATTTCATGCATAATGTAATCAAGATAAACGATTCTATCGCTTCCGCACCGCGCTTACTAAACGCTAATAGCGTGTTATGTATATCATTGATGATAACATGCCGGAGACGTCCGGGGTGTTACAACATCCATATAGGGTAATCTCCTCCAGGACTTTCACCATACATGCCTGAGATTATAACTCAGGGACTCAGCTAATATCTCTTATCAAGTCACATCACTATCCTGCAAAGGCTACATCTAGGTATATAGGAACATCTCCATTCAAGAGGCTACATCTATATCCTAGGAACATCTCATGCCAGGATCTCACAAATCTATCTGAGGCTACATCTGTATATATAGGAACATCTCTATTCAGGAGGCTACATCTATATAACAGAAACATCTCAGAACTTCCTTAATCACATGCCTGAAAGAGATCATCTCACAACGGAGGCACTCATCTTTCAGGACTTCCAGATTCACTGCCTGAGAGAGATCATCTCACGACGGAGGCACTCAATCCCTCAAGGCTTCCAATCCAATGCCTGAGAGAGATCATCTCACACAGGAGGCACTCAATCCCTCAGGACTTCCAATCACGGTCTGAGAGAGATCATCTCACGCAGGAGGCACTCAATCCCTCAGACTGTCAATCCGCTACCTGAGAGAGATCATCTCACAACAGAGGCACTCAATCCCTCAGGATTTTCAACCACATGCATGAGGACTCTCTCAACTCAGGACTTCACACACAATGCCTGAGGAATCTCTTAACTCAGGACTTCACACACAATGCTTGAGGAATCTCTCAACTTAGGACTTCATCATCGCTGCCTAAGGAGGAACTTCCATACAGGACACTCCATCCTTAGGACTTCTGGTGGAGAGCAGTGGCACCTCCCAAGGAATCTCAGCTATTCCAAGGAGTCCTCAAACTCTTCCTCTGGCTAGGGAACCTCATCTAGCCCGATACTATGCCAGTATCCTATAGGTTCCATCACAGACCACCTCATGGTCTGCATCCCAATCTGGTTCACTGAACACCTCACTGTGTCCATCCATCAAAGGCCCTTGGCCATCTACACCTGCCACATCAGGTGTCTCATTACCCTCACACTATCTCAGTGTCTATCCTAGGGTTCATCCATTTCATGCATCTGGAACGGTCTGAGCATCACTCCAAGTACCGTTCATCTAACCTCTCAGGCTTCAATCACATATAATTATCAATACAGGCCACATTGGCCTTTCATTCCACAGCATGCATTATATATATATACACATCAACTATGGCATGCAGTCATCACCCACTTGGGTGGCAAACAAGAGAAAGGGACTAATTCCCAGAGCGATGAGCTTACCTGATAGCTGTGCTTGCAACACCAGCTTCTGGAACAATGGTCTGCTCCTCTGACACCGCGTGTCAAGCCCTATCAAGGCAACCAAATGCACATCACAGACCATTCAAAAACATAAACAATCATAAGCTCATCAGACAGTCCTCAATTGCCTCTGGGAAAGGAACCTCAGTCCTTTCCATCAACCCAGGTTATCTACCTAAGGTTCCTAAGGCTCATCCTCTACAAGTGTAATATCCTAAGTTTTAAGCATGAATTTGAGCCTGGTGATTAGAGATATAATCATGTATGAGTTCCCCAAGAGAGGAGAGCTTGAGGAAAGTAAGAAGCAGTCTCGAACAACTGGCACGATCCGCGTGGCAGGTTCGAGCAGATGACGCGATCAGCGTGGATGTGGCCCTAATCGCGTGGGATGCTAGAATCAGAGTAATAGGTTCGAATAGCTGGCGCGATCCGCGTGGAACTGGCCCAACCAGCATGGATGGTTCGAACCTGTGGCGCGGTCAGTGCGGTTGTGGCGCGGTCCGCGGGGGAGCCCAAATCTGGGCTGTGGATTCGAATGGATGGCGCGGTTTGCGTGGGCATGGCGCTAACTACGTGGGATGTTCGAGTAGATGGCGCGATCCGCGCGAGGTTTGGCGCGATCAGCGCGAGAGGTTGAATCAGGGCTGTGCTTTCGTCCAGTTCGTGCGACCCACGTGGGACACGGCACGATCCACGGGAGACCCTCAGATTAGTTTTATAAGGCTCATTTCAGGACGCGAAAAAGGGAGAGAGAAAGGCTCTTTCTTCTTCCTTTTGCCCTAGACCTCCATTGTTGACCATCCCAAGCTTCCTTGAGCCATAGACCTTGACCAAAACACATTCCTTTGGCTTTTGATTGTGAGAGAAACACTATGGAAGCTTGAATCACTCATCCTTTCTCATTAAAAACCCCTTTTGAGTGAGATTTTGGAATCCCCAAGGAAAAGCTCGGAGAACTTGAGAGTGGCTGAGACCCACTGCGTGGGAAGGACACCAGAGCTCGAGGAGGTGGTCCTAGGGTCTTCCTTGACGCCGTTGAGGTAAGAAACTCAAGTTTCTCCGTTTGATTTTGAGATTGGGGGTTTGCATGAACAGTGACCCATATGTGATGGGGTTGGAATTAGCCCAGGGTCCTGTAGAGACTTGTGTTCAGGGGGTTGTTGTGATGATGTTAGAGCCTTCAGAAATCATTATTGATGATGTTTGATTTTGGCTCTGAGTTGCTCATGCATAAGAGAAAGAGCTGAGTGCATGGTTATTGTGAACCCTAGAGTAGATGATAAAGTGCTCTTGGGATGGTAAAGATATTGTCTATGAGCTGATATGGATTGTATTATTGAGCTTGGATATGATAAGGCTAAGGCATGGATGTGCTTTGTGTTAGCCTGAGCAAGAGTCTTAGAAGAGACTCTGGAGCCTTGGTTAGGCTGAGAAGGATCCTAGTGAGGGTCTGTGCATCACTTGTGAAGTGATTGGTTACGTGTTCTGTAGAAAGGGATTGTAGTTCCTTTCGTTCTAACAGCTTAGGACCGTTGTTGACATGTTATGTGTTTGCTTGTGTAGGACGTGAGCTTGATATCTCGGGTGGTGGTAGCCATGGTACCGGGGAAGCCGATATTTTGCTTAGAGCAGGTAAGCTCTTGGTCCTTGATTGTATGTCCTTTGCTATGTTTCACCATGCTCTAAATGGAGGGATGGTTTGATGTGAATAATTGTATGTATGTGGAACATGAATGTGGATATGACTAATTATTAGATTGTATACTGTGCCCTGTGATGGGAACTGATATGTGTTGAATTGATATGCTGAGAATGTGACTTGAACCCTTTGATGAGGGAATGATATGTAATGATATGTATATGCTTGAGATGTAAGCTGAACCCTTTGATGACGGAATGATATGTATTGAATGGATATGATCCTATGGTAGTAGGATAGACGACTTGAGATTGTGTAAGACCTGCAGTGAGATGTTCCTGTGACATAGACGTAGCCTCCCGAACGGAGATGTTCCTATATGCACAGATGTAGCCTCCTCAGGCAATTGTGTTGAGATAGGTTACGAGATGTTCCTGTGATATAGATGTAGCCTCTTGAATAGAGATGTTCCTATATACACAGATGTAGCCTCGTTAGAAGGAGATGTGCTTGTTATATATAGATGTAGCCTCTTGATTGAGATGTTCCTATATATATATATATATATATATATATATATATATATATATATATATATATATATACAGATGAAGCCTCTGCTAGACACATGAGATGTTCCTGTTATATAGATGTAGCCTCCTAAAGGGGAGATGTCCCTATATACAGATGTAGCCTCATGTAGATGATTGAATCCTGGCATGAGATGTTCCTAGTATATAGATGTAGCCTCCTGGGATGAGATGTTCCTATATATCTAGATGTAGCCTTTGCAGGATAGGGTTGGATGTGATGAATGGTGGTATGCCATGAGTGTAGCCTGATTGTGGTCAGGTAGTGATTTATGCTATGAACGATTGTAAGCCGTGTTTGAGGCATCTGGTTGTGGCCAGGTGAATGAGAATTGAGAATTCTGAGGATTGATAGTATGGTTGAGATTCCAGTGATGAATCTGAGAATGAATGTCCTGGATATACTATTTCTATGTTTTTGTTTGGAAGTGAACAAGGGGAAGGAAATACCTTCAAGGGCCCTGAGTTTACTGGGATTTTATATCTCACCCCGTGTGTGGGGCTTATGTTTTGCAGGTGAATCCTCAGGAGGAGCAGACCGATCCCAAGGCAAGAAGCCTATGCAGGGATAGCTGTGATTTGTAAACCTTAGGCTAGATGATATGAGCAGATGGCTCTGATGTTTTGTATTATGCCTTTGGTTTTATTTTGCACCCTGAGGGGGAGTTTGTATGTACAGTTTTGTATAAGACGCAGGAACTTGATGTATATTCACCATGATAAATGTACAGTGTATATGATGATGGCATTTGTTGATGCCTTTTTCTTTTATGGTATGCTTCCAAACTGCTTAACTCTGATGATTATTGTTAATGATAGTGATTAAGGCTGAGTAATGACCCTGGTTGTAGCTGGGGCATTACAACAAGCCTTTTCATAGACCCTCAGTGGTCTATCTCAGATCAAGCATGGCCTCAGAGTCCCTCTAGACTCAACCCAAGCCATTCACAATGAGCATCACAGCTCACACCACCCAATAATTCAGGATTTCCATAGGGCTTGAACGGTCTAATCACTAGACACCATTCCCATGGCCTCACAGGCACCACAAGCCCATCATTTTGGATCTTGCATGTCTCAAATCAAGTGACTCAGTCCAAGTCACACATGCACAACCTAGAGCCAAAACCAACATTCACCAAATCACAAACTGAAAGCTAATCCTTCCTTATCTCATCATTCTAAACACATCTCTCAACTGGACCCAGAGCTAATTCTAGCTCTATCACAGATGGGTCACTATTCACCCAAAACCCCAAATCCCAATTCAAACGGGGAAACTCGAGTTTCTTACCTCAATGGCGACACAGACGACCTCTGGAACACTCCTCCAAGCTTGGGTGTCCGTGGGTAGCAGCCGTTCCTCACCAATCTCGAGTTTTCTTCACTTCTCTTGAGAATGGGTTTCTCAAAACATGGGGTTTTTGGTGAAATGGAGGAAGGATTCAAGCTCCCTCAAAATTTCTAGGAGGTTTGGTGGGCTTTGGAAGTGATTAGGGTCACAAGGCAAGGTTATGGGAGCTTGGGAAGCTCTCCCATGGAGGTTGGGACGCTGGGGAAGAAGGAGAAAGGTTTTCTCCTCTGCAAAACGCGATTTGGCCTTTTATACTGGGCCTGCCAGAGTCTGGCGCGATTCGCGCCAGATCCCGCTCTAACCGCGCCAACTGCACCGTCATCCCGGCGCCAACCGCGTCACACCTGCGCTACTCGCGCATCTTGACGCAACTGTGGCGCCATCAGCGTCGCACTGGCGCCATCCGCTCCAACCTCCTCGACCCTGTCACGCTACTCGGGCCATAGTTCACGCTATCAGCGTGAATAACCCGTATGAAATAAGTTTTTAGGCACTTCTGGCGCGATCCGCGTGGCCTCGGCGCTACCCGCGCCACACCTCAATCTTGGTTTTCTCATCAGGACTTCTGGCGCTATCCGCGCGGCATCCCACGCCGTCCGCGCCAGAAGTCAAGGTCTTACACCAACGCCAACCGCGCCAACCTCCAGTACCAGTGGCGCTACTCGCGCCACTATGGCACTACTCGCGCCACTATGGCGCTACTCGCGCCAACCTCCAGGGAAGGATAGGTCTCCAGAGTTTTTCGGCGCCACCAACGTCGTTCTGGTGCTACAGACGTCAACCTCCAAACCCTGTGGCGCTACTCGCGCCGACATCCAGTGTGTCTGGCGCTGATCACGCCGCACCTCAGACTTGGTTTTCTACAGAGAAATCCTGGCGCTATCCGCGCGGCATCTCGCGCCAGCCGCGCCAGGCCTGAGGCATTATATTTAGAACACTGAATTACAAGTGGTAATCGATTATTTGGTATGGTAATTGATTATTTCCCAACTAATCAGAGGTAGAGGATGACTTGTAATCGATTATATGCTAATGTAATCGATTATATCATGATGTTGAGATTTTAATCAAGTATCAGAGCTTGTGTAATCAATTATCCAGAGTCGTAATCGATTACTCCAGTGAAAGTTTTAAACTGGAAAATGCATTTTGTTCATAGTAATCAATTATCCCGATACGTAATCGATTATTCTAGGAAGAATTATTTCTTTAAAACAAAGAATAATCGATTACAAGATTGCTGTAATCGATTACTTAAGCTTATTTTGCACAAATAAGGTGGATTTTAATGAATTTAATCGATTAACCCGTGGTGTAATCGATTATCACAACAAGTTTATCAGAAAACAGAGCATGTAGCATATCAACACGAATTTTCGGTCATTTTTTAGTGATGAAGGCATTAATGAAGTTCAATTTTGCATGGAAAGGCACACATTAAACAAGCTAGCATATATTGGATTCATCAAGAATACCTAGCATGTTTCTAAGTGCATAAAACCTATCCCTAGCCAATGGTTTAGTAAATATATCAGCTAGTTGGTTATGGGTATCAATGAACTCAACTTTGATATTACCTTTCTGAACATGATCTCTGAGGAAATGATGCCTTACCTCAATGTGCTTGATCCTTGAATGCATTATTGGATTCTTTGATATGTTAATAGCACTTGTATTGTCACATAGCAGAGGTATTTCATTCAGTTCAACTCCAAAATCTTGCATTTGTTGCTTCAACCATAGGCTTTGTGCACAGCAACTTCTAGCTGAGATATATTCAGCTTCAGCAGTTGACAAAGCAACACAAGATTGTTTCTTGCAATGCCATGAGATCAATGAACTTCCTAGAAGATGACAAGTGCCACTTGTACTTTTTCTATCTAATTTGCAACCTGCAAAATCAGAATCAGAATATCCAACAATATTAATTGAAGCACCTTTGGGATACCAAAGACCAACTTTTGGAGTTGCCTTGAGATATTTGAGGATCCTCTTGACTGCTGTAAGATGAGACTCTTTGGGATTTGCTTGATATCTTGCACACAAGCAAACACTTAGCATTATGTCAGGTCTACTAGCTGTCAAGTATAGCAAAGATCCAATCATTCCTCTGAACTTAGACTCATCAACCTTCTTTCCATTTTCATCTGAATCAAGATATGTTGATGTAGCCATTGGAGTTGCAGCATCCTTGCTTTTCTCCATTTCAAACTTCTTAATAACTTCAAGGCAATATTTGGATTGATTGAGAAATGTTCCAATCTTCATTTGCTTCACTTGAAGTCCAAGAAAGAATGTTAATTCACCCATCATTGACATTTCAAATTCCTTCTGCATAGCTGAGGAAAATTCCTTACATAGAAAATGATTAGTAGAACCAAAAATTATGTCATCAACATAAACTTGAACCAATAAGATATCATTGTCATGCCTTTTGATGAACAAGGTTTTGTTGTCTTGCCAAAGAAATCTTTTAAAACACCACGAAAATTTGAATTTATGGGTCAAACACTTTAGAACTCAGAGTAACCTTTGTCAATCTCAGAAGGCTTATGAAAGCTTTTAGAATTTCATAGAGTTGTAATGTATATAATTTTAGAAAAGCCTTTAGCTATTTATAAAAAACAGTTGTAACTGAATGTAATCGATTGAATCGCCTAAGTAATCGATTAAATCTTCATTTGCAATCGATTAAATACAAATGTAATCGATTAAAATGTTCTTCAGTTTTCTGGAAAGGTTATATGAACAAAATAATCGATTATTTCGACTAGTAATCGATTACTACAGGGATACATTGTTCCATAAATGAACTAAGTAATCGATTAACAAAGTAATGTCTTGTTCTATGTTTGAACTAAGTAATCGATTACTGATAAATGGTAATCGATTAACACAATCATGTCTTGTTCTATGTTTATGCTGAGTAATCGATTACTTAATGATGGTAATTGATTATTTTGTTCTTCAAAGCTCAGGTAACAGATTACCAATGCATGGTAATCGATTAAAATAGTGAAAAACAGTTTCTCTAAAAACTTAAAACCATGAGCACTTTGCTTAGATGCAATCATGAAATCTCAAACCTTTTCACAAACCATGTGCTTATGTAAAATCATGAATTCAAGTAAATGAATGATGTTAATGCAATGCAATCAATCATAGAATGATTCTCTCCTACATCAAACAATTACAAATGCCTTCAATTGAATGGCATGTACAAAGCTAAAACACTCATTCATCTTCAGTATGTATCTTGATCCACCTTCATGCTCCCCCTGTATCTAACAATCTCCCTATTTTTGGCTTTGATCCTACCAAACATCAATTGAACATGTTGAACCTTGGAGTTCTTTAAAAGGAGTTGATTTTCAAGAGCTTGTACTTGATAATCTGAAAATGAAATCAACTTCTTGCCAAGACAAGTGTTAAGCATGCTTTGCATAAACATTTTACGCTCATTCATATGTATGTATATGCTCCCCTCATCTTATGTAATTGATCATTGATTAAGATAAAGAGCAACATATATATCTATTTCTTTGAAACTGAGTATGTGTGTGAGCTATGTTTCCATAAAGGTATGTATAAAACTATGTTTATTCAATATATGTTATGTTTTCATAAAGCTCTATGTATATAAAACTATGTTTATTCAATATATGTTCTTTAAGACTTTTTCTTCCCCTTTTGGCTTATCAAAGACAAAAAAATATTGATGAGCATGAGATAAGCAAGAACAAAACATATTTGTTTCATTAATCAAGAGGACAGTACAAAAAGTAACATAACAAAAAAAATATCAAAGGAAACAGAAAAAAAGCATAAACACCATAAGCAAATAATTACATCCAGCTAATCTAGAGAAGGTCAAAATCTTTGAGAGCCATCCTAGTCTCTATATTCTCTAGCCTAGAAGTAATTTCTTCCAAAGAAGATTGTGTTTCAACCCTATGCTCATGTTGTAGAGCAAGCACAACATCCATCTTCTGAATCATCAATAATTCAAATGGAGTGTATTGCTATTGAGCAGGAGCAACTTCTTCTTCTTCTTCTTCAGCTTCTTCACCTTCATCAGCTCCCTCTTGTGGAACTTGTTCTCCAGTCATAAGCCACCCATTAGGTGTCTTGATTAATCCAAGCTTGTTGAGATGTTTCTCTTTGATGAGATTGGTGATGTTTGTGGTGTTCTCTACAATCTCATTTGAGACATCAATCTTAAAGTAATCTATGAACCTAGAGATTAACATAGAATATAGAAAATGATAGTTGATTAATCTTGAAGCTTTCAGCATAGTTTCAATAAAAACAAGAACCCAGTTAATCTGAGTTGAGGTCTTTATGCCATATGTCAATTGTAGATCATCATCAGTGATTTGGGCATGTTTTGTAGACCTGGGGGTAAGGATGTAGGTTATAATGTAATGCATCAACCTGTCTTCTCCAGTCAGATTCCCAACACCAAGTCTTGTCTTCAGCCTCATTTGGGGATTCAACAACATACCTCTGTATGTGTCAATTTTATTGTAGTCCCCAATTTCTTCATCAAACCTCCTCACTCCTTCAAAGGAGATACCAGCCACAACCAACCATACTTCTTCATCAATCACCATGCGAACTCCATTCACTCGGGAACAAAGCACCTCATCCATGTTGGCTTTAGCACAGGTGTAAAAGACCTTCACCAGTTCTGGGTAAAAGGTACCCTTCAATTCAAGGAATTTTTTCAATCCTTGAGCCTCCAACAAAGCAAGAAATTGAAATTCCTCGTTGTTGAACCAATTAAGATCAAGGTACTTGGGAAGCATGACTAGTTTAGTGGCATTGAACTACTTGTAGTTCATCCTATGAGTTTGATTAGGAAACCACAAATCCAATCTGCTCTCAACTGGATTGGAAGATTCTTCAGCCTTTCTTTTGCTGGTTTTGGTTCTTTTTGAGGTAGACATAGTGTTTAAGGATCAAAGAATGAATTTGACAGAGGTTTAGGATAAGGAAAGAAACAGCACAGAAAGTTTGCTCAGTTTTGCAGAGAAGAAAGAGATGGATTCAGGTGTGAATTAATATTCTTAGGAAAGCTGTATATATAGAGTTTTGTAGGTTAATTTTTTACTTTTAAAATCTTGTAACAACTATTTTCGTCTTTCAAGAGGTTTAAATGACACTAACACAAATTCAAATTTGAATTTTAAGATAAGATAAATCAGTTACAATTTTCAAAAATTGTGCAGTTTTGCAGAAACGCCATAGATAATCAATTACTTAAGCATGGTAATCGATTACTCCAGAGCAAATTTATTTTAGAAAAAACTTTTTGCACAAGATAATCGATTAATTCGATGAAGTAATCGATTACTCCAGATGTTTTCTGTTTCTGGAAGACATTCATACAACAAGTAATTGATTATATTCCTTGTGTAATCGATTACTCCAGGTAAGTTTTTTTAAAAAAAATTCACTAAAAATACATTGTAAGTGATTAATACGCAGTGTAATCGATTACTACAGAAAATTTTGTTTTGTAAATGCATTTTAAGTGATAGTTAATCGATTACATAAGGTTGGTAATTGATTACTGATAACATGTTGTCGACACGCATCAAAACAAATTTACTAAGCTAATTCTGTAGAATAGGATTAACCTAGATCGACTCAGAGACACTTATCAATATGGTTCTAGCTTCAAATCACTAATAATAGAGAGGGGGATTTTATCAAACAGTTTGTGTGCGTAAGGAAAACTTGCAAAAACGTAAACTAAAATTAAAGAATAGTGCAGAAATTAACAAGATTATCAACAAGTGAGTAAAACAGATTAGAGAAGTATCAATCCAATTCACCAAACCAAGCAATTTAAATCATCATCATTCTCAGAAATTTATCCTATCATGAACATTCATTCAATCTCATTAGAAGTTGTTCAATCGAATTAACCCCTAATTTAATTGAAACCACAACCCTAATTGAAATATCATCCAATTATTCTGTGATTAATATTCGAAATTAGGCATGAATCCATAACCTAATCCGCTTTCAATCCTAAACGCATTCATAATCATGAAAACAGAATAGCAATTGAAGAAGAAGATGAACATTCAAATAGAATTCGAAATACTAAACCAGAACTCAAATTCTCCTTGTGCTTGGGTTGAATTCTTGGATTGATTGAGGATTTAGCCTTCCATGATCATCATCAATGAAAGCCCCATGGATTGAGTGCATGAAAATGAAAGAACAGAAAAACGAAAATGAAGAACAAGGAAGAACAGTAGGGAGAATATGAGAGCAAGGGTTTTGATCCTAAAAACCTAAAAGAGAGAAATGTAAAATTGTTTTATTAAAATGAGTGTGTTCCAAGTTTCACTAAAGTCACTAATATATGTAGTGACTGAGTTATGAAAATAAAATGGGCCACAAACAAGCCCAACAATCTAATTATTTTCTATTTACAACCATGTAAGTCAAATTCGCAGCCCAAAATTATAAATGCAGAGGCGCTAACTTCGAAGCTTAAAATGACCCTCTAAATGACAGAATTGGCCTCGGGATATTTTTAGCAAACTTGTAGATCTTTTTGTTATCTTTCCAGGGACTCCTAGAACGCTCCATTCGGAGATCGGTAGCACCCTATAGGTTCTACACAAGTCAGATACGTCAAGTGAGCCAAAAATCCGAAAATATGCAACAATTAGCAACTAAGCTCACTTACTTGCCTAGGCCAAAAACTGAATTAGAATAGGAAAATAAAGGTCCAAGAGAGGTCAAATAAGCTAAGAAGGATAGAAAAATACTCAACTAAAAGCACTCTATCAATTACTCCAGTGAACTTTTGTATCTGAATGCCTTTTAAAACACAAAAATCAATTAATAGTGTAGCAATCGATTACAACTGAGAATTATGCAGAATGAACAATGTTTATCAACATAATTCAAATTTCATTCACTTGTGATGCATGGTCAATTTTGATTGCATAACATGTAGTCAAACAAATCATAGGCATGTTTTCATATATTAGATTCATCAATAATTCCTAGCATGTTCCTAAGATCATAGAATTTATCTCTAGACAAGGGTTTGGTAAAAATATCAGTCAATTGATTGTTTGTAATATACTCAATTTTGAGATTATCCTTTTGAATATGATCTCTGAGGAAGTGATGTCTGATCGCAATGTGTTTTGTCCTTGAGTGCATGACTGGATTCTTTGATAGGTTTATTGCACTTGTGTTGTCACACAGCAGGGGAATTTCTTTCAAATCCACATCAAAATCTTTGATTTGTTGTTTAAGCCACAAACTTTGTGCACAACAACTCCCAACTGCTATGTATTTCGCGTCTTCTATTGAGAGAGCAACACATGATTGATTCTTCCAATGCCATGAAATTCATGAGCTTCCCAACAAGTGGCATGTTCCACTGGTGCTTTTCCTGTCAAGTTCGCATCCTGCAAAATCAAAATCTAAATAGCCAATTAAGTTCAGTGATGCACCTTTTGGATACCAAAGACCAACTTGTATGGTTGACTTGGGGTATTTAATGATTCTCTTGACAGCAGGGAGGTGTGACTCCTTAGGATTAGCTTGATATGTAGCACAAACTCAACATTATATATGGTCTACTTGTTTTCAAGTATAGTAGAGATCCTATCATTCCTCTATATTTTGACTCATCAACCTTCTTGTCCTTTTCATCTGAATCAAGATAGGTTGAGATAGCCATTGGAGTAGCAACATCTTTGCTTTTGTCCATGTCAATTTCTTGATCACTTCAAGGCAATATTTTGATTGGCTGAGAAATGTTCCATTTTTCATTTGCTTCACTTGAAGTCCCAGAAAGAATGTCAATTCTCTCATCATAGACATTTCAAACTCATTTTGCATAGAGATAGAAAATTCTTTGCACATAGAATGATTAGTTGAACCAAATATTATATCATCAACATATACTCGAACTAACAAGATATCATTGCCATGTTTCTTAATAAACAAGGTTTTGTTTACTTGACCTCTTGTAAAAGATTGACTAAGCAAAAAGTTGCTCAATCTTTCATATCAAGATCTAGGTGTTTGCTTTAATCCATAAAGAGCTTTCTTAAGTTTAAAAACATGATTTGAATATTTGAAATCAACAAATCCTGGAGGTTGATCAACATAGATTTCCTCCTCAATATATCCATTAAGAAAAGCACTTTTAACATCCATTTGAAATAGTTTAAAATCCATTAAGCATGCATATGCAAGTATTAAGCTAATGGCCTCTAACCTTGCTACTACAGCATAAGATTCCTCATAGTCAATACCTTCCTCTTGGTTGTAACCTTTTGCAACCAATCTAGCTTTGTTTCTAACTATTATGCCACTTTCATCAAGTTTGTCCCTAAAAACCCACTTGGTGCCAATAGGCTTGTGAGGAGAAGATCTAGGAATAAGTTCTCAAACTTCATTTCTCATGAACCGATTAAGTTCATTATGCACGTAAGCATCCAATGCTCATCAAATAAAGCTTGGCCAATGTTCTTAGGTTCAATTTGAGAAACAAAGCCATGTTACAACAAAGATTTCTTAGTGAAAATCTAGTAGATACTCCCTTAGTGACTTCACCAATTATGTTGACAAGTGAGAGATCTCTTGTAGTTCTTCAATCCTCTGGCTCTTGAATAGGTGTTGATTGTTTCATTTTTGTAATTGGTTCTTCCTTTTCCTTGTCATTTGATCCATTGAGTTGTATAAACTCTTCTAGAGGTCCTACATCATTTTCACACTTCTTTTCCTCTTTAGAGGGGTTAGATTCATCACAAATAATATGAACTGATTCTTCCATGCATAAAGTTCTTTTATTAAAAACTCTATATGCTTTACTTTGTAATGAATATCCAAAGAAAATGACTTCATCAGCTTTAGCATCAAATTTACCAAGAGATTCTTTACCATTGTTTAACACAAAACACTTGCAGCCACATGCTCTTAAGTGAGATATATTTGGTTCTCTACCTTTGTATAGTTCATAAGGAGTTTTCTTCAAAATAGATCTTATTAGCAATCTATTCAAAGTGTAGCAAACATTACTTACAACATCAGTCCAAAAATGTTTAGGCAAATTTGTCTCGTTAAGAAAAGTTCTAACACCTTCTTTAAGATATCTATTTTCCTCTCCACAACACCATTTTGATGAGATGTTCTTGGAGCTGAAAAATTGTGGTTGATTCCATTTTCTTCACAGAATTTTTCAAAATGCTCATTTTGGAATTCACCACCATGATCACTTCTTATTGAGATAATTTTGCTCCCCTTTTCATTTTGAACAAGTTTGGCTAATTTTCTGAAAGCAATGAAGGCATCACTCTTGGATCTTAAAAACAAAGTCCATGTGAATCTTGAGTAGTCATCAACAATAACAAGCCCATAGAAGTTACCTCCTAAGCTCATAGTTCTAGAAGGACCAAACAAATCCATATGAAGAAATTCAAGGGGCTTGAGGTAGAAACAACATTTTTATTTTGAAAAGAAATCTTGGTTTGTTTCCCCTTTTGACAAGCATCACATAATTTGTCCTTTTCAAACTTTAGTTTAGGTAAGCCAATAACTAAATCTTTTCTAATAAGCTTGTTCATGTGATGCATGTTAATGTGACTAGCTCTTCAATGCCATAGCCATGATTCATCAACTTTACTTACTAGACAATTAGTGTTGTGAAAGAATGCATGTTCTATGGAGAGTAGATAGATATTACCTTTTCTTTTACCTACATGTATAACCTCACTAATTTGACCATCACAAATCATACAACAATTGTCATTGAATGAAACTTTGAATCCTTTATCACATAGTTGGCTTATACATAGGAGATTGTGCTTTAAACCTTCCACATATAGAACATTTCTTATCTTGGTTTTAAAGTTGTCTCCTATATTTCCTTCTCCAACAATTCTTCTTCTAGCATAACACTTATATGATGTGCCACCTTAGATCACTCTTAAGTTTGTTGTTTGCTTTAGCTAATCTTTGAGCTTCTAAATGCATCTCATGAAATGCATCAACAACATTGTCAAATTCAGAATTTACCTCAGGTTTTGTACTAGAGGATTCACAATCTCCATTGATGGTGGATGTAAGACAAAGATGGGCTTCAATCTCTTTTTCAGATGAGGATTCAGAACTTGATGATTCATTATCCTCCCAAGCAATATAAGCCTTTTTCTGCTTCCCTTCTTTTCTTGACTTCTTTTCTACTTGTGGCTTCTTAGTTAGTGAGGGACAATCTGATTTTATATTTCCTTGCTTCCCACATTCAAAGCAAGTGATTGAGGAGGTGTTGTTGTTGTTGTTCTTGTAGTCATTCTTTTTCCTTTGGAATGGTTGCTTTCTGCCCTTGTTCTTTCTTAGAAATTTGGAAAACTTTCTCACAATGAGGTTGACATTTTCATCATCTTCCTCTTCACTTGAACTATCATCTTCTTCTATCTTTGAAGGTGCAGCCTTTAATGCTATGCTTTTGTGCCTTTTATCTGCATCTTCATTATTGGTTAGTTGAGATAATTCAAGCTCATATTCTAGAAGCTTACCAAACATCGCTGCCATTGACATTTGAGATAGATCATTAGATTCTTTAATGGCTGTGACTTTAGGTTACCAATCCCTTGTTAGACACTTGAGAATTTTGATGTTCAACTCTTCAACATCAAAGGTTTTTCCAAGTCCAAGCAAGTGATTCACAATGTGGGTGAATCTAGTTTGAAGTTGTGAGATGTTCTCATCATCTCTCATTTTGAACATTTCATATTCATGAATGAAAGTGTGTTTCCTTGATCTCCTCACACCTTCAGTTCCTTCATGTGTGACTTCAAGCAATTCCCACATTTCTTTGGCACTTTTGCACCTAATAGTCCTGAAAAATTCATCGGAAGATAAAGCAGAAGTTATCATATTTTTTTCCTTGAAATCATATTGAACCATTCTCTTTTCAATTTCTGACATTTCATCCCATTCTTTTGGTATTGTTTTGTTATCCACAATCTTGGTTGGAATGTAAGGACCTTTTTCAATACTATTCCAAGCTCCCGGGTCGTTTGATTGGATAAAGATTTGCATCCTACTCTTCCAAAAATTAAAATGTTCCCCTTCAAATAAAGGAGGTCTATTCAATGAGGCTCCCTCTTTGAAAGTTATTTAATTAGTATTCATTGTACTAAATTTTGAAAAGATCTTGAGCAAATTACAAGAACTAGCTCTTGATGCCAATTGAAAAATAGAATGAACACTTATGCAAATAACCAAGAGGGGGGGTGAATTGGTTTTTCCTCAGTTTTAAAATTTAAAACAATTTTGTACACAGCGGAAGACTTTGAAAGATGGATCGTATCTTAACCAATTAAAATATCAAACTTTTAATATCCACTTTTATCTCAATCAACCACTCTTGAGCTTCACACAATCTTGTGATGTTAACAAAAATAATACTTCAAGAACAATATGAATATGAACAGAAAATTACAATTGCACACAAGATTTATACTGGTTCACCTCTCAACCCCGGAGGCTACATCCAGTTTTACTTCTAATCAACCTTGATTAGAGTTTCCACTATAACAAAATGATTATCTTTACAAGCAAACACAGATCTCTTTTACCCACCCTAGGTAAAATTCAAAATCTAAACCTATAGACTTCTCAAAAGATCTAAGAACCAGAGATCCCTTCTCTGTTCTACCCACTAGATACCTATCTAGTAATGCTTTAAAGATA
>PYAF01000019.1:48524-68144 GCA_007407185.1 Glycine tomentella
AGGGAATTTGATGTACATTGATATGTGATGCTTGTTCTGTGAGCTACGCCCTGAGATTGGGTGGTTGATATGTATGGCTATGGTTTGCCTAGCTTATGACCTACATGGTTGATTGTTGCATCCTATTGTAGTAGGATAGATGACATGTGATTGAGTAAGACCTGATGTGAGATGTTCCTGTGATATAGACGTAGCCTCCCGAATGGAGATGTTCCTATATCTACAGATGTAGCCTCCTCAGGCAATTGTATTGAGATAGGTAGGAGATGTTCCTGTGATATAGATGTAGCCTCCTGGTGGAGATGTTCCTATATCAGCAGATGTAGCCTCCTTATAAAGAGATGTTCCTGTTATATAGATGTAGCCTCCAGGTGGAGATGTTCCTATATATAAGGATGTAGCCTCTGATAGATGCATTGAGATCCTGCTATGAGATGTTTCCTAGTATATAGATGTAGTCTCCTGGTTGGAGATGTTCCTATATACATAGATGTAGCCTCAGCGGGATAGTGTTGGATATGATGAATGGCTGTATGCCATAAGTCTAGCCTGATTGTAGTCAGGTAGATGTGCATTGATTGTGCATGAGGATTGGTTGAGTGATTCACTGATTGTCGTCAGGTGAACCTGTATTGATGATGATTGATTTAATGATTTCACTGATGATGATATACTATTTTCATGTATATGTGTATGAAAGTGAACCAGGGGAAGGAAATACCTTCAAGGGCCCTGAGTTTACTGGGATTTTATATCTCACCCCTTGTGTGGGGAATATGTTTTGCAGGTGAATCCTCAGGAGGAGCTGATAGATCCCAAGGCAAGAAGTCTGTGCAGGGATAGTTGTACTGAGAAACCTTAGGCATAGATGACTTGAGCATGTGGCTCTGATATTTTGTATTCTGCCTTTGGTTTATTTTGTTGTACCCTGAGGGGATGTATTTGTACAGTTTTGTACCTAATCACAGATTATATGTATATTCACCATATTATATGTACAGTGTATGATAGTGACCTTTGATGATGTCACTCTTAGTTTATGCTTCCAAACTGCTTAAACTCTGATGATTATATGTGTGTTTGCTGTTTATGCTTGGTAATGACCCTGATGATTGAGGGGGCGTTACATATATGCCACCCCATACTTGGACATAATGACCCTTCCCCAGAAAGATTCCTCATTAAAAAATAACCTCTATATTTATTTATCTTAGAGGGCTTTGATAAACTTTTGAATATCTCTAATCATGAACCCTCCCTCTTCTTTAGGTAAACACATTTTATCCCATCGAAACCTACCAATCTTCCCCTCATCCTAATTTTTCCCCTTCAAGAACTCTCTTTGAATCCTCACAACTCTTGTCATCACTTTCAAAGGAATTTTGAAAAAGGATAAGAAAAAAAAAATATTGACAATAGGATGGAGTTGATGAGACAAATTCTCCCACCAAAGGATAAATTCCTATGTTTTCACACATTGAGATTTGTTGACATCTCTGGTTGTTAATTTGTCTGAACCTGATGGGCAGAAAAAGCCCATGAAGCATGTGAATCCAAGTGCAATTAACAGGTTGGTTGGGTTGGATCTTTTGCCTAGTGCCTACTCTACTTGTTGAATCAGCAAAATGATACTTTCTTGACAAAAAAAAGGTGTACGCATAATGTTTTTGTTGGAAATGTATTATTTGTAATGCGTTACTGTGAATTACATAGCCAGTGAATTAAATTTGATTTTTTTTCAGAATTTAAAATCGAGAACCTTATACCAAATTTTATATTTTATATTTTTATATTTTATTAAAAGATCATTTTATCTCTAACCATTACCATTGGATATTTTGATTTTTGAATAATAGATAAGATTTTTCTTTTTTAATTTGATTTTACTTTATTTCTTTCTCTTTTTCAATTTATCCTTCAAACCCTAACCTTTCACCTTCTTAGTACCGTTGACCTCCCCCAACCTCCAAATCTCTAATGCCCACCCTCTTCCTCTCCAATTATATTTTTATTTTAACCATCTTTAGATTCACATTTAAACAACATTTTTGCTAAAAAAAAAATTAAAGAACAAGTCTCTAGTCAAGGCCTACAATAAATTCACATCTAACCCACCTAAGTTATTTGTGGCCCCTAATACTTGGACATCTCTTTATACAACTCCAATCTCCACAAAATATTGGCACGCAGTTTTGCATAATCAAACAATCCATCAATTGTCACATAACTACCACAATCAACAGTTGATTTAAAAATCAAAATATCCAATGGTGAAGATTAAGGATAAAGTGATCCTTAAATAAAATATTAAATTTAAAACTAATATTAAAATAAAATATAAAATTTCCTATAAGGTCTTCATGTGTTGAATTGAAGAAAAATAAAATAAAATTTACACTACTACAAAATTGGCATTTAATATCAATTTTTTGGACATTCAACATCGGTTTTGAATCAATGTTGAAACGACCATCGTTAAAAGTAGGTCATTTTTAACATTGATTATAAAAACCCATGTTGAAATCTACTATACAACATTGGTTGTCCTCAAAACCAATGTAGCATAGTAGCAAATAGACAAAACAAGAAGCAAAAACAACATCAATTTTAGAAAAACCGATGTTGTATAGCATATTTTAACATCGGTTTTGATAGAAACAAGAAGCAAAAACGACATCAATTTTAGAAATATAGCATATTTTAATATCGATTTTGATAGAACTGATGTTGTTATTGTATTTTTTAATATTTATATATAGCACTTTTGAGTGTTAAATTCAAAATCAATCTACAAATACATTATTTAGATTACTACACGACTTCATTTTTTAAGAACATTCTACTAAGTTAAATAAAGTTGCATATCAATATGAAGAAGTTTAATATTTAATGACTATTAATCATAAATAACTAAAACTATTAACGACCATCCTAGATCTTTTTCCCTGTTCATTACACGCAACCCTCCCCCAATTTGATGCCTCTTTCACAAAAGAGAACACTGAATCCATCTCATCTCCCATAAACTTTGCAACACCATCTCTGGAACTGCTACCAGCATCCTACTGGACCATGGTTGGCGATTGTCTTAAGCTTCAACAATCTGCGTTTTCACACAATTGTCATCATTGACGATTCCTTCACTCATCACATCAAGCACCTTTATGATATCTCATTACAATGCCTTACTCTTTCCAAAACATGATTGGCTCAAAAAAAACATAATTACCTAAAGCAATTGGATACAATATTACTTTCCTATTATAATTGTCATCTTAGGTTTATTTGCACAAATAAAAAAACTCATTTAATAGATGAAAGAGAATACAAAATTTATTACATTAACTTTAATCTTAATTTATGCTGATAAATACTCTCTCTTAGTTTCTACCACCAATCATCATTTGTCACTCTTAATGTTTTACATGAAATATACCTCCTTCATCCTTAATTAAAAGATCATTTTTAGAAATTTTTTTGATCTTTTTATAAGATCATATTCTAATTTCTAGATACATTAATTATTTTTTTCCTATATTTTTTACTTAATTATTCTTTTTTCAAACATTAATAAAAAACAATTAAGTGAATAAAAAGATAAAAGAAAAATATTTTGGAATGATAATATAATTAATTGATAAATTTAATATGATTAATTAATTTCTTAAAAGATGTGAATTAGTTGAAAGATTCTTATAATTAAAAACAGAAAGAGTAAATGGAATAGTGAAATCGAGTGTGGGGATTTAGAAATGCTGGAAGTGGAGTGGTTTGAAAGGAAATTAACTACAGAATACGATGCAAGGCAACAGTCATATTCAAAATAAATATATTAAGAGTATATATAACTGAAAAAAAATTGCAAAACAAATTGATAAAAAATAATTAATATTTTCCTAAAAATTAAAATGATAATTATTTTGAAAAAAAAAGTTTCACTTATGCGATAATTATAATGAGAATAGGAAATAAAAAATTTCGTGAAGCTTGAGGACAGGAGGAGCAATTCCTTAAAACAATAATTGTTCACGTAACTCTTGAAGCCATATTGGAAACCACTGCAAAGTTACTTGAATTGAATTAATTAATCCTTACTCACTAAATTACTCTTGTAATTGTTCACCAATTATCCAATTGAGACATAAGTCATTTGAGTCATGTAATTTCCTAGATGAATTTGTTGCAGTACTTAAGCCTTTTAAGTCACGTACTTGAATTGAATTAAGCATAGGTCATCAATTCTCCAATTCCAGCTCAAGCACTGCTCACCAATTGAATTGAGGACTATTGAGATGAAGCATAAGATGCACTTGGCAAGATAAGATGAGACGAGAGTTGCATCAATTTTGGGGTTTTAGTTTTAGGTCACGTGAGTTTTTTATTATTATTTTAATAATTTTTTGCTAAAAAATTTAAGACCATTAGATTATCTTAATTCAATGGCTAAAATTTGGATAAGTCTAATGATTTACATTTGGTGGAAACAGATCCTCTCTCTCTCACACACACACATATTTGTGAAGAAGGATCAAATGACATTAACTTTGACAACTAGTATATTGTGTCCTACTCAGACTCAATGAGTTTTAATTTGGTCTCGGCCATTCGTCGCTTAGACTCGGAAGGGTATCAACCAAGTCTCTAATTTAAGAAAAGTCCGGCAAGATTTTATATATATATATATATATATATATATATATATATATATATATATATATATATCGAAGAGGAAAACCATATCTATCAGCTTAAAGGTAACAAATAATTTCTAAATCTAGGATATATATGTCATCATTATCATTCATGGAAAGATAAGATATAATATCTTTATTTTTATCTTTATCATCAAGGGAAATTAAGATATGTATATCTAATTCTTCGTCTATAAAAGGAAGAGAATCAAAACCAAGTTTCTAATTTTCATTCTAACACATACACTTATCTACCTATTCACCTCTATGCTGCTAACATGAGCGATAGAGTGCCTTTGCAAGCACCCCCTACCATTGTTCGTGGAGGAGTTCATAGAAGATCACCACCATTAGAAGGTTCTGCCAAATCTAGTAAGAACATTTGACGCCCATCGTTGGGATAGGGAAAACTTCTCCTTCAACCACCATTAATGGCAGCAAATGGCGACAGAACACCAACAATCCAGTTAGAAGAACAACCACAGTGGCAGGCGTCCGTCATATGTTGAATGCTTGTCATAAGGACCCTCAAAAATGGGAGTCTCATAACCATGGTGGATCTCCCGCGCTAGGTGCTTGATGATCATACTTTGATCGTCACTCTACAAAGGGAGATGGATATACTCAAACAAAAGAACATCCAAGAGATGGAAAACCTCCAAAAAGAAAAATCCGACCTAAGGGAACAATATCATAAGCTTCAACATGATCATAAGACGCACTCGATCTCCGTAACTGCCAATCATCATAATCAAGATGAAATCGATGGCACCGATGTAACATGGAGAGAAGGAACATTGTTGATTACACAATTGGTCTGCAAAACAGTAAACATAAGGAACCGAATACACCCTATCGTTGACAAAATCATGGCGGTACAGTTACTACCCGGATGGAAGACGCTAAACATAAACAGTTACAACGAGCTAAAAAACCCAAACGAGCATGTAGTCGCATTCGTAATGCAAATGAATTTATTCACCAATGAAGATGTTCTAATGTGTCGAGTGTTCCCTACCACATTGAAAGGTGCAACATTCCATTGGTACACTCGCCTACCGAAAAACTTAATTGACTCTTTACGACGCTCGTTGAGAAATTCGGAGCACAATATACAACAAGTAGACCACACGACCTTATTGCAGTAGCTCTAGCCAACATTCAGCAGGAAGAAAACAAATCTCTTCGTAGCTTCATGGGAAGATTCTCCTCAATCTCGGTTTGGATTAAGAGCCTGAGCCCGAACATAGCCTTGACTTCAATGATAATGGGCTTAAAGTTAAGACCTTTCTCGGTCAGCCATTGCAAAAAAACCACCCGCAACAATAGACAAACTAAGGGCAAAGGCTGCACACTTCAAACAGATGGAAGAGATGGTTGCGTTCAGTGAGCAAATGCGCGAAGAGTCCTTAGTAAAGAAACTCATCCAAAAGGGACATCTTCAAAAGTTTTTCAAAGACAAAGACCGTTCACGTAACTATGAGCAGGAGAGATAAAGAAGCCGAGAGCACAGTAAGCTGAGAGAAATAATTGAAGCATGCGAAGGGAACACATTTGAAACTTGATTGTGAGGTGTAATTAACACAATAGCAGTAGTTTCTTAGGAGGCAGAAGTTCGAACATGACACGTAAGTGGTATGTGCGTAACCTCAAAACAATCAACTCGATAGAAGTTGAAAAGAAGCCCACCAGAATGTTGGAAATCGACAATCACACACAAATTTAAAAATAGAAAAGAGAATAGGGAAGAGAAATATGACACAGTATTTTACCCTGGTTCACCCAATGTAGGCTACGTCCAGCTTGTCTGTACTATAATCTCCTCACCGCCACTCGTTACAAGTCACTCGATTTACAAGGGGAATATAAATAGGATTAAAAGAAACCCTAACAGTAGCTATTCATGGGCCCTAGCCCAAACTACTAGTAAAAGTAAAATATTACAAATAATCAGAGACCCACAACAGTACCTAGCCTCTACGGGCCTGGGGGCGCTGCCCCCCGGACCCCCACCCGCTCACATGGGAGCGGGACCCCAGTTGGCTTTCTGCTGACCCCGCCAACAAGAAGGGTTGTCATCTGACTGCGAAAGATGAGCCATATCCAACACAGAAGCATGCCACCGATCACCTTTACGGATGAAGACTTCAGAGATATTGATCGGTACCATAATTGCCCCATGGTTGTCAAAATAGAAGTAAACAACTTTTTGGTATGTAAATTCTTACTCGACAATGGAAGCTTGACAGGTCTCCTCTACTGGTCGACATTCCAATAATTAGGCATACCAGAAAGCCAAATAGAGCCATTCTCAGAACAACTTATTGGTTTCATGGGAGAAACATAAAAAAATTATAGGATATGTCCACTTGCTGACCAGTTTTGGGGATAACAAAGATCAAAATCCATCATGATAAAGTATCTTCTAGTTAATGGATGCACATCATATAATGCACTCATAGGGGGTCTTTCCCTTAATGAACTAGGAGCTATCATCTCAACACCTCATCTTGCGATGTAGTTCCCAAGTGAGAATGGAAGGATCATTGTTGTCCAAGCCAACCAGATAGTAGCACGAGAGCATTGTGCCGCAAGCCTTGGAGTCGATAAAGAGAAGAAGGGAACCGAGCCTAAGGCACAACTGGTGGCATGCACCTCCCTCAACAATTCGGGGAATACCAAACTGGACCCAAGAGAAGAAGCAGGAAGAACAAAGCCAACAAAAGAGGTCAAGTCTTTTCAACTCATAAGAGAAACATCCTAGTGCACCAAACTCGAGTGTTAGATGACCTTGGAAGTAGAAAAAGTTGTTACCAGAGTATTATAAGCAAATGCAGACTTATTCGCATGGTCCACATCAGACATGCCCAGAATCAATCCCAAATTCCACTACCACAAACTAGCAATCTATCTGGAAGTTAAACCTATCGCGCAAAGGAAAAGGAAACTAGGACCCAAAAAATGAAAAGCCGTGGATAAGGAAGCAGAAAACTACTAAGCGCAGGGTTCATTAGAGAAGTACGATATACCACATGGCTCACCAATGTAGTAATGGTAAAGAAGTCTAATGGAAAGTGGAGAATGTGACTAACTACACGAATTTAAACAAGGCGTGCCCAAAGATTCGTACCCTTTCTGGAGCATTAATCTCCTGGTTGACGAAGCGTCCAAATTCCCCATCTTAAGTTTCTTGGATGCATATTCTAAATACAACTAGATCCCCATGTTCAAGCAAGATGAGGAGAAAATTGCATGCATGACTAACACAACTAACTATTGTTATTCAGTTATGTCGTTCAGGCTCAAGAATGTCAGAGCTACTTACCAAAGGCTAATGGATAAGATATTCGCTAATCAGTTGGGGAAGAACTTGGAGGTTTATGTGGATGACACGATGGTCAAAAGTAGAAACACCACCTCCCATGTAGAAGACTTGGCAAAAATCCTAGTCGAGAATAGAAAAAACATCATGAGATTAAATTTGGAAAAATGTGTATTCGAAGTACAAGGCAAAAAATTCTTAGGCTTTACGCTGACTCACAGGGGAATTGACTCCAACCCAGAAAAGTGTGTAGCCATAATAGCAATGAGTCTAAACACATTGAAAGAGGTGCAAATACTCATTGGCTGACTAGCAGCACTATCCAAATTTTTGTCGAGAGTGGCAAACACAACTAAATCGTTCTTCAAACTGTTGAAAAATAAGGAGAGAACAAAATGGAATTAGAAGTGTGAAGCCCACTTCCAGAAACTCAAAGATTTCCTTGCTTCGCCATTCATCCTGAGTAAACCCCAACCAGGTAAAGATCTGATCCTACACCTAGTAGTATTTGAACAGTCTTAAAGAAATCAAAACTCGCAAGACAAATGATAGCCTAGTCAGTCGAGTTGTCAGAGTTCGGAATCAAGTATGAGCCAAAAGGTCTCATGAAGGCACAATGCCTAGTTGACTTCATAGCCGAGTTATCAACCAACATAGAGCTGGAATCCGAGTGGTGAAGGTTGTATGTTGATGGTTCATCTAACAAAAAAGGAAGTGGGGTTGAGGTCATCTTAGAAAGTCCAGAAGAAGTTATCCTAGAGCAATCTCTATGGTTTGAATTTCAAAAACACACAACCAAGCCGAGTACGAAGCTCTAGTAGCCGGACTAAGGTTGGCTAAGGAAGTAGGGGTAAAATACTTAAAATGTTGGAGCCACTCCAAACTCGTTACTAGTCATTTGAATGGAGAATACCATACCAAAGATCCACAAATGACAAGATGCTAACACATGGCCGTTCAGCTCAAGGATACCTTTGTTAAATTCGAGATTCGCTATATTTCCCGAGAAAACAATAAGCAAGCCGACTTACTATCAAAGCTTGCTAGCACGACACAACATAGGATGGTCATTCAAGAAACCATCTCAAAACCAAGACTAGACATGATGGCTAATGTAACTCCCATTGACCAAGAGTGGATGACTAAGATTTGGGACTTCATGGAGAAAGGCTCACTCCTAGAAAATCCAATGGCAGTAAGAAAGCTCAAAAGAAATTCCAGCAATTTGGGACTTCATGTCAATTTGGAATCCCCGACACTTTGATATCAGACAACGGAACACAATATGTTGGCAAAGGGGTTGGAAAATTCCTCGAGAGCAAGAGGATCAAACACAAAGCAACGTCTATAGAACACCTGTGAAGTAATGGACAGGTTGAAGCAGCAAATAAAGTTATACTCAGAGAATTGAAGAAGCGAGTAGGAAGGGCTAAAGGTAACTGGGTCAAAGAACTATCTACCATCTTATGGGCATACCAATGCTCCCCATAGTCAACAACAGGAGAAACCCATTTTCGCCTAGCATACGGATCAGATGCAACGATACTAGTAGAAGTGGTTGAACCACCCCTCCGAAAGGTGCACTTCATAAAAGAAGAAAACAACGAAGTGCTAAAAGAAGCTTTAGATCTGGTTGAAGAAACCATCAAAGAAGTCCATATGAGAGCCGAGTTATAAAAGAGAAAGGCAAAAAAGTGATACAACAACATAGTCAAATCGAGAAGCTTCCTTAAGGGTAATTTAGTACTAAGAAAATATGGAGAAGTCCGAAAAGATCCCAAAGAAGGCAAACTAGCAGCAAATTGGGAAGGACCCTTCAGGGTTATCGAAGGCCTTGGAAATGGGACATGCTAACTACCATACTTATCTGACAAAGAAAATCCAAGAACTTGGAATATTATTCATCTTAATTTCTAATATAGCTAATTTTGTAAACGGTGATGTACTCTTTTTCCTACTCTAATGTTATTTCCCAAAGTGTTTTTTGTTGAAGTGGTTTTAATGAGGCACATTTATTCTCCACGGTCTTTCAAATTACAAATTATTGGCTTTATAGACCTGAGTAGAATTAGATTCCTCTGACTAAAGACCAAAAAATTGAAGCATAAGACCAAATGTTTGGCTTGCTATCAATAAACCAACTATCACATCGGCTAAACACAGACCAAAAATAACTTAGAAATTTGGCTAAGCGAAGACAAAAAACTTAAGTTACTCAACTAAATATAGATTGAGGATAACTTAATTCAATTGGAAACGAATTAAGTTACTTGGCTAAAAAGACCAACATGAAACTAAGTTATCCATCTTAAAAGGTAAAGCATTCATGTGAAAACAATCAGAAATTCCAACCAATCAAAAGACAAAATCCGAACATAGAAGGAAGTTTTTATTCTAAAAATAAAGGAACCCTATTCAATGAGTTGGGTCCTATGCCTTTACAAGAAGAAGAAAAAATAAACTAAGATAAATCGTGAACCTCCTCCAAAGGCATATCAACTTCATCGACTAACTCCCCCTGACAAGTAACATCCTTGTCAACATTAAAAAGGGAAAGGTTGGCGTCTTTTAAAAAATCCTTAACTTAACAGAGAGCCTTATTGAACTTGGCCTCGTGAGTCTTTAGAATCTTGGCTTTGACTTCACCAATACCGGTCTTCAATTTTTCTTCTATCTTCTCAGAAGCAGCCTTAGAAAGAGCAAGCTCTTTGTTAAGATGCTTGATCTCATTTTGAAGAGCCTTAGTTGTGTCCTCAGCAGCAATAAGTCTGATCTCTGATGCCTTTTTTTGGGACTCAGACTCTTTTAAATTAGTCTTAGCATGAGCAAAAGACTCTCGAGATTCCTCAACTAACATCAGCAAGGTCTTGTTGTCACTGGCAACCTCCACAAGAGCCCGTTCAGCCTTGGCACAATTGACTTGCGCCTTTTGGGATTTGACTTCAGCCCTCTCGAACTTGTCACCCTAGAACTCGGTGATTCCCTAGGACCTTGCAGCAAAGTGAACAATTGAATCCATAAAGGCACGAGGACCACCCTCCCTTAGCATATCCCTATCAGATTGGCTAACAATTGAGGCTTGAATGAGAGCCTTGGGGTTGAATGAGGGCTCACCACATCGGAAGGAACGACCACCAGCACCAACTCTAGCCTTTGTCTTTTTAAAGGGCCCCTACCAGAAGCCCATGCTCTTCTCGGATGACAACGCCAAGAGTAACGGGAAGAGGAGGAGACACCCAATCATCTTGGGGAATGTCTTTTTATTTCCCCTTATCCTTTTCAGTAAAGACCTTCTCAACCTTCTCTACTTGAGCCTTCCTGATTGAACGATAATCAAACTTGCCCATTATCACTGAAGAAGAAAGTAGCATTGATTAGCAAAATATAAAATGACAAGTTATGATAAAAAGCCAAATGAAAACTCACATTCCAAGTCCACATCCGGAGTCTTGGAAAAGGAGAGGTCCACCAAGGTTTTGCAATGAAGACCTCTAGGGAGCTTGTAGAGAATAACCATGTTTTCCTGATCCAAGTCGGACATGTAATCAACAAGCCTTTTTATGAACTTTATAGGTGACGAAGTCCAGTAGAAAGCAAACTTGGGAACCCCTACAAAGTAAAGTAAATAGGCAATGTTAGGAATGATGAAGAATCAAGTTGAGGAAGATCATGAAGAATCAAGTTTAGAATGATCACAAGTTTTGATTTTACATGCCCACTCAAATTGATGGCATATGTATGTTGTTCAAAGCTTGGTTAAAGAAGTTATAACCTTTTATTCCTCACATAGGTTGATTAAGCCATGCATACATTCATTCATTAATTCATGATTCAGTCATATGAATTAGTAATCAGTTGATATGACATTAAGGCATTAAGAATTTTATAAAAAAAATATTTTTCACTGTTTTAATCGATTACCAATATTATATAATCGATTAAAAGCATGTAAACAGAACTACATATTGTCATATGAACACTTTAATCGATTACAAATTATTGGTAATCGATTACACTATTTTGACTATGTTAGAGTCGTTCTGTGATAATCGATTACTTCACGGAATAGTCGATTATCTGTGTATCTGCATAATTTTCAGAAGCATTTTTTCTGGTTTAATCAATTACTAGATTGTTGTAATCAATTAAATATGCTTTGATAAGTTTTTCACACTTCCTGTGTAAATTGATTATTTGAGGCATTAATTGATTACATCAATGTATCAGAAAATCCTGACCTCCTGGAATAATCGATTACGACATGAGTTAATCGATTATTTGTTCTTGAGATTTTTTCCAGATTTCTAATGAACACTTTAATCGATTATTTTAGAACTTTAATCGATTACATGAGTTAAAATAATTGATTACACTTACGGAATAATCGATTACAGGTAGTTAATTCTGTTTTTTATAAATAGAAGGAGCTCATTATGTTTGAGAGAGTTCTGAGTTTTCGAACAAGCCTTGTGAAAATCACCTTTTGAGTATTCTTAAATCACCAAGGCTCATAAGAAGCAAAAATTCTTAGTAGATTCAAGAACCATGAAGACATTCATTTGTTGAGTCATCTACTACATGAGAAGCTTTTGTTGAAGCAATTTTTGTCAAAAGAATTCATCAAGAAAGATCATGGCATTCATTCTCAATCTGGTTTGATCATTTAAATTCGTTCATTGCATTGAGGATATTGAGGTGATATTTTTCTTGAATCAATTTCATTGTGTTTTTTATTAAAACTGTATGTTTTGTTGTTGTTTGTTCATATAACAAATTGTAATATTTAAAGCGTTGCTAGATAGGATTCTAGTGGTAAGAACAGAGAGAGGAACTCTGGTTCTTAGATCTTTTGAAAATTCTATAGGTTTAGATTTTGAATTTTACCTAGGGAGGGTAAGAGAGATCTTTGTTTGCTTGTAAGGATATTATATTTGTTATAGTGGAAACTCTAATCAAGGCTGATTAGAAGTAAAACTGGATGTAGCCTCCGGGGTTGAGAGGTGAACCAGTATAAATCTTGTGCGTAATTGTATATTTCTGTTCATACTCATATTATTCTTGAAGTATTATGCTTGTTCATATCACATAGATTGGTTATAGCTCAAGAGTGGTCTGATTGAGATAAAAGTTGTTTTTAAAATTAGATTTCTTATTTGGGGTAAGATATGATCCTTCTTTCAAAAACTTCCGCTGTGATTAAAATTTATTTTAAATTTTAAAAACTCTGAGGTAAAACCAATTCACCCCCCTTGTTGGTTATTTGCATAAGCGTTCATTCTATTTTCAGGCAAGGATTCAAGACCAGGACGTACTCGAAAAAATTGACACTTAAATTTTTTATAAGAGGTGGTATAGGGTCCAATGACCACCTTACCAAGAATGCCAATAAGGGAGATCAAACCACCCTTCTTATTTTCCTTCCCAGTATAATGATGAAGGAATTTAGAAGTAGATGGAATAATAGAAAACACATAACAAAACACCTTAAAGGCATACATGGCCACCCAGGCATTCAGATGCAACTAGGTATGAGTGATGTTTAATTCTCTTAACACATCAACCTTAAACTTGTCAAAAGGGACAATGTGATGATGTGTGGAGAAAAAAGATGAATGCATATACATAAAATGAGTCTCACATGGAAAAACACACATAAATGCACACTCACTTTCCCAACAAGACTCAACAAACATGCCATCTAAGTGATCAACACAAAATTCAACCAACTCAAGGAACTCGACAACAGACTCATAAGATAGAAAACTAGTCACGTAGAATCCTACTTCATCATTTACCCAGGAGTAGCCCGGGAGAGTAATGGAAGGAAACCCCTTAGCCAAAACATGTTTTCGGAGGGGAGGAAGAGGTGACACAAAGGGCCGACGAGGAAGCACTTGAATAGACATCGCCTCCAAATCCAAATCTATAACATTTGAAAGAGGATTTGGCCGAGGGGATTCAGCATCATCCTCCATAAGGGTTGAACGCACACTGGAATAAGGATTGGGCCTTATTACAACGATGGTGCCACCCAAAGGGATGACGACACTAACGATAGGAGGGATCACAACACCGCCAATGACAGGGTCATTGACATGAACATCGAAAACTTGGTCGCTAGCAATGCTAGAACAACCAAGAAGGTGGGCGGTATCGTCATTGGAACTCTCCCCTATAGGATGAACATCTGGCGACAACATTTTTTCGTCACCAGAGCCAACATAACCCTCCTTATAAAATAACATAGTAGAGGGTTAATGGCAGTGTACCTGGGAGAAGAAATAGATGAAAAAGACACCATAGAAAAGAGAGTTGATCGGAGCAAAGCGATTAAACAAAAGGAAGATAACCAGAAATAGAAACAGTGAAAATGAGGAGAAATTCCTCACCCTTTTAAAGTATTCTATAAGCTTCTGGTAAACAAAGAGACATGGATGTCTGGACTAATAGATCTCTTCCTCAAATCCTAAATCAACGGTTGGGAAGAGATGCGACCCTTGGTTGTTCCATCCAATGTTTTGAAATTCAAGAGGCGTTATCATTGCACCTTTTCTGAAAATGAACAAAAATATTAAATGTGTCAAAAACAACTATTATGCTTGACATAATGACATTTCAAGACTTCAGTAGTCGGACTCAAGACCACATATTCACGACAAAAGATTTAAAGCTCTTAGAACATGCTTTAGAGCTTGGGGGGCTTATGCCCTACTCAGACTCATTGAGTTCTAACTTGGTCTTGGCCCTTCGTCACTTAGACTTAGAAGGGTATTGTATCCGGTATTTGACCAAGTCTCTAACTTAAGAAGAGTCTAGCAAGGTTATAATAAGGAAAGAGGGAAACCATATCTATCAATTAAAAGATAACAAATAATCTCTAAATCTAAGATATATATGTCATTGTAATCATTCATGGAATGATAAGATATAATATCCTTATCTTTATCATGAAGGGAAATTATCTAATTCTTCCTCTATAAAAAGAAGAGGATCAAAGCCCAGGTACTCATTCTCATTCTAACTCATACACTTATCTACCTATTCACCTTTGCACTACTATAACTTGAGCGTTGAAGTGTCTTTGAAGGTACCCCTCCCCCCCACCACCATTCATGGAGGAGCTCACGGAGGATCACCACTGTGAGAAGGTTCTGCCAAACCTGGTAAGAACATATTAAAAGTTCATTTCTCATAGATCACATATGTAAAATTTCATATTAATCAAAAATTATTTGTTACCTCTTTTATATAAATTAAAATCGATGTAATATAAATGTTCCAAAATATGCTAAAATATGAATCATTTGATTACCTTTTCGTTATTTTTTAATTTTAACAAAATTTGACACAAACGATCTGGGTAATATGTGGATATAATTCAACGATTGGATCAATAAAAATCACATTCTATATCAAGTTAAAAAAATGGTGTAATAGTTCTCAAATTTACACTAATGTAATTTGATCTTTTTTCTCTCTATATATGTGTGTAAATAAAAATAAACTTCACTTAAAAATTTTAGAGCCATGAAATCGAAATTTTAATTTTATAACAACCATTTATTTGATTCAATTATGTAAACATCACAATAACTATCAAATCAAAACTTTAACTTCACAATAACCGTTAGATCAAATTTTGGAAGATTATGAATCCTTTAAAAAATAATTTACTATGATTATTGTTGTTGTTATTATTATTATTATTATTATTATTATTATTATTATTATTATTATTATTATTATTATATCAAATAGAAATAAAAAATCAATTAAATAAGAGATAATGTAACATTATTTTTAAAATTATTTACGTTTAAAATAATTATTTAATATATGTATATTAATATTGTATGCACTTATGTGAAATATTTTATATGTATCTATCTATGTAAATTACAATTATATATATTTATATTTAAATTTTTTAAAATACTATGATTTAAATTTAATGAAAATAATCGTAAACATCTTATTAGATATTGAATAAATTGTATTAATATGTGTTTAATTTGATTAATTTTAAAGGTGATAATTTATATGACCTCTGTTTCAAAATAAGTGTCGTATTTGAGAAAAATTATAAATAAAAATAAAGTCATTTTGGTTTTTTAATATAACATTAATTGTTATTTTTCACCAATATCCCTAATAAATTTTACTTTAATTTTTTAATCTAATATTAATATTTTCTTCCATCTATTTAATAAAGTTAGTTTTGTAAAACTATCGTTATCTTTAATTTATTTATTAATTTTTCTTGATAAGTGTAAAATAATTTAGAATGACACTTATTTTGGAGGATAGTACTAACTATTCAACTTCAAAATAAAAATATATATCTTTTATTTGTAAAAATTAAAAAGCAGCGGTCTATTAAAGCTTTTTTTGTTTTCTTTTTTCTTTTCAATGAATCAAACACCATTACATAATCATTTGTTATCAGAATTAAATGCTGAGTATTATCAAATTATTTCACCAATTAGTTTGTTTTATTGATTTTTAGACAAACAATAATTCATTCAATATTTAAATCAATTAATAACATATATTTGATTTAATTTTTGTAATTTTTTTATAACAATTTAAATTTTATTGAAAACATGAATTGACTTTATTATTATCATAATTAAAATCATTATTCTCTTTTATATACTCTATATTCTTTCATAAAGTTTAGGGATTAATTAATGTGTATTTTTCATTTTTTTAATCTTTTTACTTTTGTATAGATAAGAAATAAAGGATGATCATGCTAAAAAATTTCAAAACATATGCATCAAACAATTGTAATAGATATGCAATGTACAATTAAAGTGGAGTCGAATGAAATTTGTTCATGTCACTGTTTCCAATATACAAAACTTTAATAACTCACTCTTCATATATTCTTCTATTTGTTTCATGCTAATTAGTTATTGAGTAATAATATCTATATGACAATCGATTCATAATATTTTTGAGTATATTAATTTAAATGCAAATAATCAAAAGTCAAGATAATTAAGTTAACATAATAATAAAAAAGATATAAAAATTTATGCTAAAGTTATTTTAATATTATTTAGTTTTTGGTTAACTATCCTTATTCTTTTTCATATAAGACTTATTTTATTTTGTTATTGAAAAAATTATCTTAATATTATTTTATTTAATAAAAATTACGCACTTTCCTTTTTGCATACTTCCTCGTATTGAGAGATTGGGAGTTTTACTTCATTAATATTCTCTTTTTAAGAATCAATTAACATTTATACTCTTCTATTCTATTTTATTTGTTGTCTGACTTGTCTCTCTATTTGCTCATTATTATTATTTTGCTTAATTAATATTTATCTCTGATTTTGCTAATGCATTTCGAGCTAATGAAGATGTACATTACTCAACAAGTCTTACTTAATTTGTTTATGATATTGACACTTTATACAGATAAGATATAAAAATTTATCATCAAATGAATTTTGGGAAGAGTGTGAAATGAGGATTGAGAACCACTACATAATAACTTATTTCTTTTTTATTATTATTATTATTATATGTTCTCTCCACATATGTAACTTTTTGTCTTTTTCTCTTTTCATTTCTTATTTTACTATTATGTTATTTTATGTTTTGATAACTATCGTTAAACTATTTAACATATGCTTATATTTTTTCTTGTATGTTAAATTATAAAGAGTAAATTATACTAGTATTCCTTGTGTTTTGCTCAATTTCATCCGATATCTCTCTCTTTTTGTACCCTATAAAAATCCTTAATTGTTTAGCTCACATTACACTCAGATTCCCTCCGTCCTAAACACCTTTTAATAATTTAACAGAAATTAGGCATATGTTGATCACATGATTATTATGAAATTTTATGTCTAAAATACTTTCATCTTCTTCCTCTCAACACGAAAATATTTTAAGACTCTTTCTTCTTTTTGTTTTTTCTGTAATTGGATGTGAACTCAGCTTTTTATTAGACGTGAACCCACCTTGTCTTCTTCAATTTTGCATTCATATATTCATGGTTCAATCATACATTCATTCACATTTTTCACTCAGAGATTCATTCACATTTTCTATCATAAGTAGGTTCCAAAACTCATCATTTGTTCTACTAACATACATATGAATATAAACTGAATTTTGATTCTCAGCAAACATTTTTAGCACATCATGATCATTCTTAAGGAGAAGAATTTTACCACTAGTAGTAGAACGAAACCAAAAAATAAAAGGGTGACATGGTGGCAAGTATTAGTCATTAGCAATGTTTGCATATCTCACTTGGTTTGTCTCGATGGTCTATAAAGTGGATCAAAATATCCACGTTGTTTGGTTCATGACCCATGTATTCTCATTCATCCATTGTGTTCTTGTGGTCTCAAACATCAATACTATTTTAATCAATAATAATAAACAATCAGTTCATCCATTGTGTTTTTTGTGGTCCCAAACATCAACATCATTTTAATCAACAATAATAAACAAATAATTTTAAAAAACATAAGTGGTCCCAAAAGGGTCCCCCATTGAAACCCCATTCAGAAATAGGCAACAATAAACAATCAAAATTAAATAAATAATCTTAAAAAGTAACATATATACAAGGTCCAGTAGTCACTTACAAGCAGAACCCTAGCGTCAACAAAAATCGTGGAACAGGGAGAGAAACAGAGCACTGGTGAACGTCAAAGAGGAAGACAAACGGAGACGCTTGTGAACGTCGCGAACTAGAAGAGGAACAGTAGAGAACTAGTGAACTGGAAGAAGAATGGTAAAAAACTTGTGAACAGTGAAAAGGAGCGGTGAAGAACTTGCGAATGGTAAAGAGCAATGGAATATGAACACCGTGAGAGGAAGAGGAACTCACACCCCATGAACGCTGAAGAAGAACTAGCCAACAAGAGGAAGATGGACAGTACTCAGAAATGATGAAGAGAAACATGAACCATAAATTCTGAAACTAATTGGGAGGGGATAATTTGGGTTTTATAATTAAAATGTAAGGACAATTCCGTCTGTTCACATATTTCAATTGACGTTAGTTAACGGCGTTAACAAAAGGGGTAAAAGTAATGTGAAAAAAAATAGAGATATCGAATGAAATTTAAGCAAAATATAGGGGGTGCGAGTGTAATTTACTCAATTATAAATAAATAATGTATACATTTTTTATTCTTTCTCTTTTTTAGTAACAAAAATCTATAATTAATTTTATTTTTACTTTATATCTTCAACTTATAATATTTTTTACCATGCTATGAAGATTCATTATTATAGAAGATATTTAGAGTAGTAGTTTGTGTGTTTCAAAATTATTTTCTCCATGTATAAATATATCACTTTAAAAAATAACAATTAAATTGATACAAAAATCTCACTAGTATTTTTAAGGAAAAAATATATTAAATAGTACATAATTTACAACACTAATTAAATCTAATATATAAGTGATATGGTGAATAGGAAAATAATAAAATAAATATTACTCTTTATATTTAAGATACGTAATAAATATTAATTATTATTTAATATCTAAATTTATATAAAAATCATATTTTTTTATAATTGATCATTATGAAAAATATTTACTGTTATTATTATTCCAAAAATTGT
>PYAF01000020.1:0-13729 GCA_007407185.1 Glycine tomentella
CCTTCTAGTGTACGTTAGTTTTTTAGCTTTGTGGAGTCTTTCCTTTAAGTGCACAACCGTAGAAAGATTGGTGATTTGGTATAGATTCCTTTTGTCTCCAAAATCTTACTAGCTTGATTTTCATTGGTTAATGCTTCTTTGACTTTTCCACACTTCCTTTGGCTTGTTTTGTACGTTCCTTTTCAATTTGGTGTAAGGTATTTCAATTGATTTTTGATTCCTACGGTGGTGTTTTGCTTGTTACTAAACTTTTATATTTTGTAAAAGTCTTAAAGCATTTATGGCTACTTTCTACTTGGACCAATGAAATGGCTAGGCTCCTTATCCATCCATGTGACCATTCTTGACTTTTCTACAAGTTTTCCTCCATTGATTTTGCATCATATGGTCAAGACTTAATTTAGAATTCCACATTAACCAAATTTTTTCTTAATTTCATGTAATAGCTTTATTTGAATTCTTATTTGTCCACTTTGTTCTTAATTAGTAAAATTACTAAACTAACTTAATAAATTAGTCTATTTATCCCATAATTAAAAGAAAACTCCCAAAGATTATGTCCATCCTTTTTTATAATTTTCTGATACCTAAGGTTGTCTAGATTGAGCTCTATTCAGAATATCTTTCAAAATTTCTAGAAATCACAATTTAGAGTTTTCTGCTACCAACCATGTTGATAATCTGTTGTTTAAGAGTATTTTATCCCACCCTCAGGTTCCCATTAATTTCTGAGGTAATCTTGGTCAGTTTTTGATCTAGGGGCATTTTGGTAATTTTACCCTTCTCCTTAGGGGTAAAATCGTCATTTCAAAAATATTCAGGGAAACTCTGTATTGGTTACCCTAAGGGTATTCTGATTATTTTTCAGGCATCCCAGAGTGTTTAGAGAATTTCCTCCTTAAAGTATCTTGTTAAATTGCCTAAGGACAATTTGGTTATTAATAAAATATCCAGGGGTATTTTTGGTCTTTTAGTGCCTTAGGGACCTATCTATCATTTATGAAATTGTCTAAGGATATTTTGGTAATTTCTCCTAGTAAATATCTTACTAAAATATATAGGGATACATTGGTCATTTCCAGAATTGTTCAGGGCAAAATTGTCATTTTCACCCTAGGGATATAAACGTCATTTTTGAAATTGTTCAGGGGCGTTCTTGTCATTTTGCCCTAAATTTTCTACTGCCTTTTATTAACATTTTATTCTCAGTAATTGTCTGTAATTCCCTAAATTTTTGGGGTGTTACAGAGGTGATCATATTTTTAGCCTTAAAATCATATTGCACTATTCATTTTTCAACATTTGACATTTCATCCCAATCTTTGGGAATTAATTTACCATCAACAATTTTCATTGGAACCAAAGGACCATTTTTTATAGCATTTCATGCACCCGGGTCATTAGATTGTATGAAAATCTTCATACGATTTTTCCAAAAGCTAAAATTCTCTCACTCAAACATCGATGAACGATTTAGGGAGGCACCCTCTTTGAAAGTAATCTGAGTGGTATTCATTTTTTATGAAAGATAGTTATCTTGAATAAATCTCAAGAACCAGCTCTTGATACCAATTGAAAAACACAATGAACACACTTCAAATAACCAAAAGGGGGGGTGAATTGGTTAAGACAATCTTTTAAAACTTTTATTTAAAACAATTTGCGGAATTAAATCTTGGATCGTATCACTCAATCACCCTTGATCAAAAATAGAGTTTTCTTTCAATCTAAAATCACCTTGGAATGCATGTAATGACTAAAATGCTTCTTGTTGATTGTATATTGATTTCCAAACAATAGCAATGAAAGAAATACAGATAAAGAATTCAACACACAACAATTTATATTGGTTCACCTCACAAACTTGGAGGCTACATCCAGTGTCTTCCAACAAACACTAGGTTAGAGTTTTCACTATATCAAATTATTCTTGTACAAGCACAGCAAGTGACAATCTCTATCAACACTAGACAAAGATTATGAATTCTTAAACACTATTAGAATACAAATAACAAAGATCTTGATAAACCTACTCAGATCTCTAAACCTAGAGAACCCTACTCTAGAATGCTTTAAAAGAATCAATTTGAAATATTACAACACAACAAAATATTAGAAACTCTAAAAAGAAAGACTCAAGTTAAACACAATCTGTGATCCTTCATGCATGAATGAATGAAAATGAATTGAGATTACCATACATTCCAAGTTGTATGAATTCTAATGCTCAAAATCAATATCTTGAAAACTTCTTTTCTTTAGCACATCTTCACTAAAAACTCAGAAATTTTCATCTACACAAGATGTGTTATTCACTAGGAAATCAGTCTCTTGAACTCTTAGAAAGCTTGGTGTCTTTTGGGTAAGTCACTCATATGTTTTGAATAATTCATACAAGGTCTATTTATAAAGAGCTGACCCACAAAGCTTTATAAAAAACTGATTCAACTAACAATAGTCAATTAATCCGCTGGGGTAATAAATTATTTTTCCATATGTAATCGATTAAAATAAGTAAATAATTGATTAAATTGTTCAAGAGTTTTTTGGAAAAAGATTACGAATAGAATAATCGATTATTACACAATGTAATCGATTAAAGCAGAAAAACATAGTTTTCTAAAAAAGCCTATGTAATCGATTACGATTAATGTTAATCGATTAAAGTATGATTTTCCAGAATGCACTATGTAATCGATTAAACCAATCTTGTAATCGATTAAAGTGTTCTTCATGGCTTTTTCAGATTTAGAACAAAAGCATTTAATCGATTAAAACACTGGGTAATCGATTAAAAAGTACGTTTTCATTTTTCCAAAAACTTAGCCATGAGAACTTAATTTCTTTTGAAATCATTTAGCAGATCAACCATATCAACATTATCTCATTTCAACATCATCTACCACATCAACATTATCTCATTTCAACATCGTCAACATCAATGGCATCTCAATCTAAATATCATCAACAACATCACAAGCAATCACATTGCACATCTATACATAATACATATGCTTGAGATTCACATTCCCCAGGTCTTCAAACAACCCAAATTTCATACATTCACAATTCATCATACCACAAGACTAATATTTTTAGGAAAATTCTAAATTAAAGAGGAGGGCTATAATATATAAACCACACTCTTATGCCTATTTAAAAACTTATAAATAATTAAATAGAAGAACGTATTATAAAATTTTGGGCAGAGTCTTCTCTGTAATTAAGACTTTTCCCACAAATCCAATCATTACAACAACAACATCATTCACAATTTTATCCATCAATAAATTCATCACATCCCATTAGTTAAAAACATTTTTTCTTGAAAACGAACACATAACAGGAACAAACATACATCAATAGTAAATACATCACATCCCATTAGTTTAAAAATTAGTTTTTACTGAAAACCAGCACGCAACAGGTATAGGTATATATCTTCATAATTGAGTTCCCTGACCCCCAACTATGGTATCAAAAGCTATAAACAAACAATAAACTCCCCTCACCTATCTATAAATTCTCCCGTTAGTTCCTCATAGTGTTGTTTTGAGATCCCTCAAGTTCACGTGCTTTGGTCCAATCGTAGAGCTCTATATACCAAATCGAAGACAATTTAGTATAGATTTCGAAGACAAGGTTAAAATTAACATTTGGGGTCAAATACCCACTCAAATTTAAAAAGGGATAAAACAGTGTTTTGGGAGTCCACATCAAAAAGACATCATGTAACACCTCGTAGGCCTCCGGTGTATTAACATTTTTAATATCAGAATCGCGCTTAAAACTTTATTTAAAATTGGCGGAAGCGAATCGAACCGTATTTTTTGATGACATTATGTATGGAACATAAAAAAAAAAACACATCACCACACAATCATCATGTAGCATAAACAAGCCCCTATTGATCCAGTGAACATAAGCTTAAACATAGGCAGATAAACCAGAAAATCTCATAGATACAATCAAGAGGAACGTCATATCCATATCGTAAACAAGTTTTATACATATATATACATCATCATCTGACACTACCCGTGTCTCTACAAAAGAATGAGCCAACACTGGCCTTGGTCTCAAAACCACTTCCTCACACGAGGGTATACAAAACTATACAAGGCATATAAAAACATATCATGTGTGCACACACACATCTTCCCTCTACAGGGGTACAAGACAAACATCAAAGCAAAATGAGCTACTCAGCTCCTCCTCTGCTGTCCACAGCCAGGCAATCTGTGTCACTACTGGGGCCTTCCGCTCTGAGATCGCTCCTCTCTGCTAGAAGCGTCACATGTAACCACATAAACCCCACATGGGGTGAGATATACATCTCAGTAAGCTCAGGGTCCTTGGAGGCATCTCCTCCACCCTAGCTCACTTCCATGATACAAACATAGGGCATCACAATCACATTGGCCTCCCGGCCCTCATAACAATACAAGCAAGCCATCTTGCTCTATGTACGGTGGATCGCATCAACACCAACCTCAGTGTGAGACCGGAACTCACACCCGTGCCATCCCATCGGGAGATACCCCTTACACATGGACGCACGTATATGGTACCTCTGAGAATAGGCAATCAACCGGGACAGGACACACCTATCTCTTGGTCTTAAGGGATCATCATCACCCACGAGCAAACCAAACTAGGAGGTGCGCTCTCCTCCTAGGGAGGTCCATATCTATCTTACTGGCCAGAAGATCTATCAACAGGCATCATACATGTTCAAGCACAGATGCAGCATACATATTATTATGAGGATGCAACAACCAACAATGAATGCATCATGAATGCAACCATCACTCCCTCGGAGTGTGGTGAAGCACACAAGTGGGAAACATCCCCAGGGACCAAGAACTTACCTGGCAAAGCCGAGCTCTGCAGTTCTTTCCCTGCTCTGTGGCCTATGCCGCTGACACCCTCGGTGTCACGCCCTAAAAGGCACATAAAACACGTATCATAGCCAATTCAAGTATACAAAGCATCAGCATATCAAGCAGTCCTCAACTGTCACAATGAAAGGAACCTCAGTCCTTTCCATAACTCAAAGTCATCTAACCTATGGTTCATCATAGCCCAGCACATACTAGGCCTCTCACAGACCCTCAGAGGTCTATCACAGCTTAATCATGACATTAGAGTCACCACAGACTCAATACAAGCCAAACACAATGAGCTCAAAGCTCTCAACAGCCCAATAACTCAGATTACACATAAGGCTTGAACGGTCCACATCACACACAAGACACTGTTCATATGGCCTCTCAGGCACATCAAAACCATCAACAAGGCTCTTGCATGTCTCAATATCATCAAGTGACTCAACACAAGCCACACATGCATAAACATATAGCCAAAACAAAGTTCACCAAACCACAATTTGATAGTTAATCCTTCATCCTCACAACATTCTAAACATGTCTTTCTAAAGGACCCAAGGCTAAAACAAGCCCTATCACCAGTGGGTCACTATTCACTCAAAACCCCAATTCACAAATCAACCGGGAAATCTCGAGTTTCTTACCTCAAAAATGATGAGGAAGGCCTCTGGACCTCTTCCCTTAGCCCGGGTGTCCATGAAAAGCTGATGTTCCTCGCCAAACTAGAGTTCTTCAACTTTCCCTTAAGAAAGGGACTTCTCAGATTAAGGGGTTTTTAAGAGGAAGAAGTGAAGGATTATAGCTCACCAAAGGTTTCTCACAAGTTTGGTGATCAAAGGAAAGTATTTGGGTGAACGAAGGTGCAAAGATGAAGCTTGGAGCTTTAACAATGGAGGTTTAGGTGTTCAGAGGAAGAAGAAGGCGAAAATGGGTCCAGAATTCGTAATCTAACCCTTTTATACTGGACCTGACCGACCTGCCGTGCCGATCGCGCCACTCTGGAGCTGATCGCGCCAACTTCCAGGGCCCATGGCGCCATCTGCGCCGCTACTACCGCCATCCACGCCAACCTCCAGAAACAAGGGTGCCATCCTCGCCACTCTCGCGCCAACAGCATCAAACTCCAGAACTGTGGCGCCACTCGCGCCAACACGGTGCTACTCGCGCCAACATCTAGTAACAATGGCGCTGATAACATGAACCTGGCGCCACTCGCCCCAGTTGCCAGTGGGCATGGCGCTGATCAGGCCACACTGGCACCATCCGCGCCACACCTCTGCACTATTTCTGCAGAAGAAATTCTGCAGAAACCAGGGCTATCCGCGTAGATGCTTGCGCCCTCCGAGTCAGGACTCAGGGTTATTATACATCATTTTGAAATTTTGATCACACCAATGTGATCAGGGCTCAACGGAGGTCACAAAAATGACATCAATATTATGAAAAGGAAACTTTTACAACGTCTCATTTTCAAAGGGTTTTCAAAGGAAGTGTAAAAACACCCAATAACGGTATCCATATCACAAGAGATATGAAGAGAGGCTTCGAACTAGCTAGGAGAAGGTATAGAAAACATGTTTACCTCGAAGAAACCACGAAGGGAAGATTGGATGCTCCATTCTTTACCAAATCCTCGAGTTGAGTTTTGAAGATTCCGCTTCGATTAAAGTGTTCCTCTCCATGCGGTAGTTCAACGGTAAGAAACGGCAGCTCGTGGTGGTCACTAGTGGCCATGGTTGGTGGAGAAGGAGGGGAAGGAGTTGGATGGCTGTTTTGGGGAAGAAGAAGGTGGTTTTTCATGCTCTTGATGCTACTTTGTGAATTTATATTTATAATCACCTTTACTCGCCCAGGAAAATTTTGGCTGGCATTTTGGCTTGCCTGGGCGAGCTGACCCAATTTTGAAATTTCACTGCTACTGTGAAAAATTAATATCACATACTTCAGAAGTTATTTCGTAAATCCCAACGATCAAACTTTTCATATGTGGGTTAGGAGCCCACCTTTAAATTTTGAAGGCGATCCAACGGTTACCCAATCCAGTATTGTGATTTTAGAAAAACATGTTCTGGGTTAAACTCAGACTCACTCAATTTCAACGCAGTTCAAACAAACTCCACATAACTTAACATCCACACCAAGCAATTATGATTATCTAGACTTGATTCTCCATGATCTTCCTCAACATATTCTTCATCATATCTAACATAATTTGTGAATGAAACATGGTTGTGGCATAGAAGAACATCTCACGTAAACATGCAACATCTTAACAAGTTAATTAGAAAAGACCTAGTAATTGGTCAACCCAAGCTCAAGTTTGAGAAGGACAAAATTTGTGAAGCATGTCAAAGAGGAAAGCAAACTAAAAACTATGGTCAAAGTAAGAATATGATTTCTACTTCTAGACCTCTTGAATTGCTTCACATGGACTTGTTTGGACCTTCTAGAACCATGAGCATAGGAGGAAATTATTATGGACTAGTTATAGTTGATGACTACTCTAGATACACATGGACATTGTTCTTAAGATCTAAAAGCCAAGCATTCTAAACTTTTAAGAAACTTGCCAAAGTTATTCAAAATGAAAAGGGCTGTAAAATTGTTTCAATTAGAAGTGACCATGGTGGTGAATTCCAAAATGAACACTTTGAAAAGTTTTGTGAAGAATTTGGAGGAAAAACAGATCACTAGAATAAGGAGCAAGGACTCTGCTAAATGAAACAAAATTACCTAAGCATTTTTAGGTAGATGCTGTGAGTACATTGTGTTATACTCTCAATAGGTTTCTAATAAGGTCTATTTTAAAGAAAACACCTTATGAAATCTATAAAGGGAGGAAACCAAATATATCCCACCTTAGAACATTTGGTTGTAAATGCTTTGTGTCGAATAATGGCAAAGATAATCTTGGTAAGTTTGATTAAAAAGCTGATGAGGCTATCTTTCTAGGATATTCCTTGCAAAGTAAGGCTTATAGAGTCTTTAATAAAAGAACTTTGTGTGTTGAAGAGTCAGTCCGTATTGTATATGATGAAACTAACCCTTCTCAAGTAGAAGTTTTTAGTGATAATGATGCAGAATCTAAACAAGAAAGACAACAGCTAGTAGATATCGAAAAGTTGGATGAGGATGAAACAAAAGAAGATACAACTCAAGAAACAGCTACACCTAAACACAAGGATTGGATAACCTTAAGAGATCTTTCATTGGACAACATTATTGGTGATGTATCAAAGGGAGTATCAACTAGATCTTCCTTAAGAAATATTTGTTGCACCATGGCTTTTGTATCACAAATTGAACCTAATAACATTGAACAAGCCTTATTAGATGAACATTGGTTGATTGCTATGCATGAAGAACTAAATAAGTTTAAAAGAAACAATGTTTGGGAACTAGTACCTAGACTTTCCACTCACACACCTATTGGCACAAAAGTAGGTATTTAGGAACAAACTGGATGAAAGTGGCATCATAATAAGAAACAAAGCTAGATTGGTTGCTAAGGGATACAACCAAGAGGAAGGCATTGATTATGATGAAACTTATGCTCCAATTGCTAGGCTAGAAGCTATTAGATTACTTCTTGCATATGCTTGTGTAATGAACTTTAAATTTTTTCAAATGGATGTGAAAAGTGCTTTTCTTAATGGTTACAATGATGAAGAAATATATGTTGACCAACCTCCTCGTTTTGTAGATCATCAATATCCTAACCATGTGTACAGATTAAGAAAAGCATTATATGGATTGAAACAAGCTCCAAGATCTTGGTATGAGAGACTAAGCAAATTCTTGCTTGATCAATCATTCTCAAGAGGAGAAGTGGACAAAACTCTGTTCATCAAAAGAAAGAACAAAGACATGTTGATGGTACAAATATATGTTGATGATATTATTTTTGGTTCTATTAACCATTCCATGTGTAAAGATTTTGCAACAAGCATGCAAAGAGAATTTGAAATGTCTATGATGGGAGAGCTTACATTCTTCCTTGGTCTTCAAGTTAAACAAATGAAGAATGGAACCTTCCTAAGTTAATCAAAGTATTGCATTGAAATGTTGAAGAAGTTTGAAATGGAAAGTTGCAAAACTGCAGCAACTCCTATGGGAACTTCCACTTATCTTGATTCAGATGAAAAAGGAAAAAGTATTGATGAGTCAAAGTATAGAGGGATGATTGGATCATTGCTCTATCTTACAGCAAGTAGACCAGACATTATACTAAGTGTTTGTCTATGTGCTAGATATCAAGCTAATCCAAAGGAGTCTCATCAAACAACTGTAAAAAGAATCTTCAAATACTTCAAGTCCACTCCAAAAGTAGGACTTTGGTATCCCAAAGGTACTGCAATCACTTTAATAGGTTATTCTGACTCTGATTTTGCAGGATGCAAATTGGATAGAAAAAGCACAAGTGGTACTTGTCATTTACTAGGAAGCTCTCTAATTACTTGGCAATGCAAAAAGAAATCTTGCATAGCATTATCAACAGCAGAAGCTGAGTATATATCAGCTGGAAATTGTTATGCTCAAAGTCTATGGTTGAAGGAACAACTTCAAGACTTTGGTGTAGAACTTCATCAAATTCCTTTATTATGTGACAATACAAGTGCTATAAACATTTCAAGGAATCCAATCATGCATTCCAGGACAAAGCATATTGAAATAAGACATCACTTCATTAGAGATCACATACAACAAGGTAACATTAAAGTTGAATTTGTTGATAGTAAGAATCAATTGGCTGATATCTTTACTAAACTTTAGATAGAGAAAGATTCTTTACATTGAGAAATATGCTTGGAATATTGGATGAATCAAGTTTATGTTAAGTGATTTTTTCCATAACTAATTTCATCATGGATAGAGTTAAACAATTGCATGATTAAGAAACAACTCTATATGATGATTGAAGTAATTGTTGATTGCTGCATAAAACCTTTGATATTTGAATAAAAGCTGTAATAATCGATTACTTTAAGAATCTAATCGACTATTTGTTCATCCTGTGCTATTTTAAAACTTGTCAAAGTTATTGTAATCGATTACAGCATCGGAATAATCGATTATTTTCATTCTAGATTCCAGAAAAATCTTGCTTGTTCTGGAATAATCGATTAAATCTATACTTTAATCGATTACATGAAGCTGGTAGGCTTTTCAAAATTCTGAAACTTCCTGGAATAATCGATTACATCAACGGGATAATCGATTATTTTGTTTCTGCTGGCTTGAAAAAACTACTTCACCCTGTCTTAATCGATTACAATTAAATGGTAATCGATTACATCATTGCTGACTTTTGAATTTCAATCTAAAATAATCGATTACACTATCGAAATAATCGATTATTTCTGCAGTTAATGCAAAAATTTGACAGTTTTTCAAATCACCCAACTGCTACTAAGCACGATTTATGGCCATCAAAGCCATTATGGACGTGTTTAAGACCACAACAGTGAAAATGAATGGAATACTTCAACACAACCAAGAGGGGGGTGAATTGGTTGAACCTTTGTAAATTAAAATTTCAAATCAGAGTTTTTCCATAGGATCTTTTCACTTTAAAAATTGTTTCAAAACCAAGAATCAATATTCAATCAAATTCCTTTTTCAAGAAGAATAGAAAACATAGTATAACTTTCGGTGCAATGAAATTGATTCACAAACAAAGAAATTAACAGATGAATAGATGAGAAGAAAGATTAGCCACAGATTTTTATACTGGTTCACTTCAAACACTATGAAGCTACATCCAGTTCTTCCACTCAACACTAGAGTAGAGTTCCACCATTGCAAAAATATTCTTACAAGCAATTACAAGCCTCTCTTTATCAACCCTAGATAAAGTTCAGAAGTCTAAAACACTATTAGACCCTTAGAGACCAAAACCCACACTGAGAACACTACTCAGTTGTCCTTAGAGAAACACTATCTCTAACCTTGCAAGAAACCCATTTACAATAGACTAATCTTTACAGAAATTCAAATAACAGTTTTACTCCTTCAAAGAATAAGGAAAGATATCACCTGATAATCCAAGAATTCATGCACATGAATGATTCAACAGGTTGAATGACAGATTACTAACTCAATGCATTCCTTTCCTTATGCTTTGATGAACAATGATGCATTACACTCTTGAATCAAACAATCATATGAATTTGTGAAGCCTAAGAGTGTTTAGTAACTCAGAAAATTCACTAATGAAAGCTCAAGAAGGATTGTGATTGCCCAGAATTCGAAAATATCAAAATCAAAATAATGGGTTCTATTTATAACAGCTTTCTAACTAAAAATAATCGATTAAACCCGCTCCAGTAATCGATTATTTAGCATATATAATCAATTAATCCAAGACTGTAATCGATTAAAATGCTCCTAATGAGTTATGGGTTTGAGCTATGAACAATATAATCGATTATTCCGTGAAGTAATCGATTAAACCAGTCAGGCATGATTTTCTAAATGCACTTTGTAATCGATTATCACGATGTGTAGTCGATTAAGACAGTAGGCTGTGTTTTCCTAAGCATGCATGTAATTGATTACCGATTTCTGTAATCGATTAAGTCAGAGAGTTCCATCTTTCATAAAAAGCCTGAGTAATCGATTAATCTGATGTAATTGATTACAATGATCATGATTTGTTTTCTAAAGGCACGAAGAACAAAATAATCGATGTCATTAGCTTGTAATCGATTAATGCAGTAAGGATTCATTTTTCCAAAAACTTTGCTAGTTGAAAACCTTACTTATAGCCTGCCTTTATTTAATCCTTTTAATCTAACAATCCTAAATGAATGATTCATGCATGATATGCTCAATTGGATTATCAGATCATAAACTTCCTTCTACATTAATCAAATTGGTCTTCAAGCTTTTCTTGGTACTTTGTCCTTGAGCATGTTGAAAGCACAAAACACTTGAGCCTTTGATCTTTGTTCATTGATGCCTGGCTTCACTTGAATCAACAATCTCCCTCTTTTTGGCTTTAAACATACCAAATCTTCAATTTGATTAAGCACAGATACTTGGGGATCAATTTGAAAAGCCATTGTTGAACAAGCTTTTATAATCCTGAAAAAAAGTTCAATACCTTGCCAAGAACCAAGTGTTAAGGCTCATGTAACTCATGAATTATTCAATTAAGCATTATACCAATTGATTGATTTCCTTAATACACCTTTACTCCCCCTAAATTCCAGCACACACTTAGATAAACTTTTTTGGCAAAAAATTGAACCAAAAACAGGGGCAAACAGAGTGTATTTGATACCACTCCCCCTTAATCAATTCTCCCCCTATTTGGCTTGTTAAAAGACAAAAATAAGGTAGGCACAGCGGATTTAAAATTGGAATAACATATTTCATTAATGTGATTAACATATGGGGCAGTACATAGAGGAAATTTAAAACAAAATATGAAAGAAAACAGATCATAACATAGTCCATTACAAACAGAAACATAAATCGAACATAAACTAGGAAAACCATAAACTAACAATCCTAGAATTCAGCAGAGACTTTACCATCCATATTAGCCTCAATAGCATCCAATCTTTCTCTAATATCTTCTAAGGCTTCATGGGTTTCAGCCTTGAAGTCTTCTTGAAGCTTCAGCATAGAGTCCATCTTTTAAATCATTAAAGATTCAAAATTAGAATAAGAAGGCTGATGTAATGTCTACAACAAATAGACATTAGGTTTCCCAAATCTTCCTTGCAATGAAACCCAATCTTCAAACAAACTCCAAGAAATGGAGAATTCTGCACTTTCACAGAATTTGGGGCTTTTTTAAGAGATTTCTAATTTGTAGAAATGGATTGTGAAAGAAGAATAGGAATGAATTGGAATGACACCATTGAATAGGAATTCCAATAAGTCTTGCAAGAATCACCACAATAGCAGAGAAGCCATTGATAAGAAACAAGAAGGTTCTTGAATAAGAACAAGAGAGAAACCCTCTCAACAATTTCAAAATTGTATTAATTGAATCAAAAGTTGTTACAAACAGTTTTGGTGTGGTTTATATAGCCCACGAAATTACAAACTAAATGACCCTAAATGTAAGTAAAATGCAAATTGAAATGAAGCCCAAATGTAGCTTGTAGTGCAAAACGACCTTTGGCTTCCAAAAATCGCGTTTTTGCATAAACTTCTGGTTTAATCGATTATTTCGACCATGTAATCGATTATTAACCTAAATAATCGATTACTTGGTTTGGTAATCCATTATTTTGCTCTAATCCTTCTTGGAAACGGATTTAGGACCAAAATAATCGATTAATTCGACATGTAATCGATTAAAACAAAGATACTTTCATTTTTCAGGCTGATTTAATCGATTACAGGATGCTTGAAATCGATTACAGGTATCAAAAAAGATGCTTTTAATCTGTTACAGGATGCTTTTAATCTGTTAAAATAGACAACAATCCTTTTGCATTTCCACTACTTTTGTGGGCTTCTTTTTGGCTTCTTCTTGCTTTTCCAAGAGATACAAGTTAGATTGGATATGATCTTGAAGTACTTGAGTCCTAGCTCTTTAGCTTGCATTGATCGTCCATCATTCCCTCCTTCTTGAGAGAAACTTGTCCTCAAGTTTACATCCTCACTTGTACCTACATCACATAAAGAAAGATCACATACATTGAAAGTAGTATTCACACCATACTCACTTTGCAACTCAAGATTCTCTAGAGGGAATTTATCCTTCCACTTATGCTTAATGGCTTGTTTAGCATTTTGTTCCATTTTCCTCTCCACATAGGCCTTCACTTGTTCATACAATTGCTCCACATAAGAAGCTATAGACAAAGCATCATGATTAA
>PYAF01000020.1:15491-25571 GCA_007407185.1 Glycine tomentella
TGGGCGAGCAGAGGAACAGTAAAAGCTGAGATATGGAGAAGCTTGGATGAATGGTATGCTGTGTTTTGACTTGATGTATGGCTGATATTGTTTGAAGTTGCTGTTTGTGGAGCTATGTAATTCGTAGGGAACTCTGTTGTTAGTGGCCTGTATTTTATTTTGGATAACTGTACACGGACTGTTATATTTAACTAAGCTTTTCATTATAAATGAACCGTGGCGAGAATAATCATTTATGTTACCTACGAATCGTAAAATTAGCAAGCAAAGCAAAAAGAATTTTCGTGAAAAAATTTATACTAATCTGATTTTTAATGTGAAGTGGACACAAGATTTTATCTAAAATCAAATCAAGCACGAGTGAGTAAAGAGAGGCGTTATAACCTCTGCTCTTTTGTGATGTTTGTGATGAGTTTAAGGCTAAAAAGAGTATGAGATGTTTGTGATGAACACCACAGAAACCATATCTCATATGCAAACAAGGTTTACTCACATAGTAAATCATCTTCTTGGTCTTGGAAAGACTTTTGATGTTGAAGAGTTAAATAACAAAATTCTGAAATGTCTTACAAGATCATGGCAACCAAAAGTTACAACTATTAAAGAATCAAAAGACCTCTCCAAAATGTCTATGGCTGCACTTTTCGGTAAGCTACTTGAGTTAGAAATGTCTCAATTAACACATTCTGAGAATGCAGATAAAAAACAAAGGAGTATAGCTTTAAAAGCTGCATCATCAAGTGTGGAGAAACAAGAAGATGAAAGTGATGAAAACCTTAACCTAATAGTAAAAGAAGTTCAGCAAGTTTATAAAGAGAGACAAAAACAGAATGCCATCAAAGTTCAACAGCAAAAAGGACAACAACAACAATAAATCCACCAACTTCACATGCTTTGAATGTGGTAAGCCTGGCCACATCAAATCTGATTCCCTAGTTTTTTCTAAAGAAGCAACAAGGTGAAAGGAGGATTAGGAAAGATGCTAAGCCAAAGAAAGCATATATTGCTTGGGAAGATAATGAATCAACAACATCTAGATCAGCTAGTGAGAATGAAGAAGAAGCAAATGTTTGTCTCACATCAACTCTAAGTGATGATGAAGAGTTCTTTCTCTAGTGTTGAATCTGAATATGATCAAATTGTTGATGCTTTCCATGATATGCATTGTGAGGCTCAAAAGTTAGCAAAATCAAATAATAAGCGTAAAGGAGATTTAAGATGGCACATCACCAAACTTGCAAAAATGCAAAGTGAACTTTGTAAATTGAAAGAAGAGAATGAAAAACTTCTTTCAAATTACAAGGCCAATAGGTGTAGATGTCCTTCTTCCACCTCTAAGATTCAAAAATGCAAGTTGTTACAAGAAGAGTTTGATGATTTCAAAAGAAGTCAGGAGAAAAGTATATGTTACTACTTTTTGAAATAGCTACTTGATTGATCTTTTGAAGAAGTTTTATAGAGGAAAATGCAACTTAGCTGAAATATTTAGTATACAAAAATATGCCGGAGATACTTCTAGATTGGGTTACAAACAAAGTTCAAAACGTTTTGGAAAAACTGTATTTGTACCACCAAAACAGAAGAATCAAAGGAGCAAGTTTAATCAAAATGCTTACTTTGGAAAATCATCAAAAGTTGTAACTTGTAACTACTGCATGAAGTGAGGGCATACATCTTATAAATATTTTGCTAGAAAATATTATGTACCATATGGAGAATGCATTTGGGTGCCAAAGAAAAAGAAAATAGCAAACCCCTATGGACCCAACCACAATTGGGTATCTTTCTTTGCCAATTGATTTGAATTTTGCAGGTGTGTCTTAGAGCAAATTCATCACTATGGTATCTTGATAGCGGATGCTTTGGACACATGACAGGTGACATATCCATGCTTACAAATGACAAACTAAAAGATGGAGGATTGGTCACTTATGATGATAATAACAAAGGAAATATAATGGGAGAAGGCAACATAGGAGGCAACATTAGGACTATGATCAGAAATGTTCTATGTGTTGAAGGATTGAAGCATAACTTCCTAAGCATAAGCCAATTATGTGTTAAAGGGTTCAATGTTTTCTTCAACAATAATATTTTTTTGATATGTGATAGTCAAAATGGTGAGGTTATACATTGTAATACCCTGAGATTTAAGCATGTAATTAACCCTAGGATTAAGGCTATAATCATGTTTTAATGATCCCAAAATGGTGCATTTAGCAGAAAACCCTGTAAGGGTTACGGCGCTGAGGGCGCCAGGTCTGGCGCTGATGGCGCCAGAGCAATGGAGTGTGGCGCCAAGAGCGCCAGGTCCACGCTAAGGGCGCCAGGAGCGCCAGAGGTGGCGCCTGGGGCGCTAAGTTTCCCAGGTGGCGCAGAGAGTGCCAGCCGTGGCGCCGGTGGCGCTAGGGTTTCTGGAAGGTGGCGCCAGGTTCGCGCTGGGAGCGCGGGGTCACTGGAGGTTCACGCCATGGGCGCCAGGTGTGGCGTCAGGGGCGCCAAGTTTCCAGCTGGCGCGGATCGCGCCCTAGGTTCTAGAATGTGGCGCTGAGAGCGCCAGATACGGCGCTGATGGCGTCGGAGTTTCTGGAGCACGGCGCGGGTTGGGCTGAGTGACTATTTAAATCCCAAAAACGCGAAAAAGGGAGAGAGAAAGGCTTCTTCTTCTTCATTTCGCCCTAGACCTCCATTGCTGGCTTCCTTAAGCTTCCTTGAGCCATATTTCTTGATCAAAACACTTCCCTTTGGCTCTTGATTGTGAGAGAAACACTATGGAAGCTTGAATCACTCATCCCTTCTCTTCAAAAACCCCTTTTGAGTGATTTTGAAATCCCTAAAAGGAAAGCTCAGAGAACTTGAGTGTGGCTGAGACCCATCGCGGGGGACGGACACCAGAGCTCGAGGAGGTGGTCCTAGGGTCTTCCTTGTCACCGTTGAGGTAAGAAACTCAAGTTTCTCCGCTTGATTTTGAAATTGGGGGCTTGCATGAATAGTAACCCATATGAGATGGGGTTGAGATTAGCCTAAGGTCCTGTAGAGTTTTATGTTCAGGGGGTTATTGTGATGATATTAGAGCCTTCAGAAATCATTATTGATGAAGTTTGATTTTGGCTCTGAGTTATGCATGTATAGAGAAAAGGGCTGATTGTATGGGTGTTATGAACCTTAGGGCTATTGATATGTTGTTTATGGTATTGTGTAGAGGTTGTTGTGAGTTGGATTGAGCTATAATGTAAGCTTGGACTGAATGAGGCTAAAAGCAAAATATGTGCTTTGTGCTAGCCAGAGCAGAGTCTTAGGAGAGACTCTAAAGCCTTGGTTAGGCTGAGAGGGGTCCTTGTGAGGATCTGACAATCACTTGTGAAGTGATTGGTCACTTGTATTGTGGAAAGGATGGTAGTTCCTTTCAGGTGAACGGCTTAGGACCGTTATTGATGGTATGTGTTTGCTTATGTAGGACGTGAACCTGATATCCTTGGTGGTGGTATCCACGATACCGGGGAAGCCAGTGTTTTGCTTAGAGCAGGTAAGCTCTTAGTCCTTGTGTGTATGTCCTTTGCTGTGTTCCACCATGCTCTTGACGGAGTAATGGTCCCATTGGGAATAATTGCATATATATATATGAATTGTATACTGTGTGATTGACTGTTGAATGGATGTGTATGGCTTTGAGATACTGATAATGTGGTTGCACCCTGTGATAGGGAATGATATGTATTGATTAATGTAACTATACCCTGAGATAGGGAATGATATGTGTTGATTTCATATGTTGAAATGTAAGCTGAATCCCGTGATGGGAGACTATATTCATGATTATGAATTGTCTGATTTATGATCTGTCTGATGAACTGTTGGATTTGCATGTGAGATTGTAGTATGAGCTTGAATTACATGATGATGATCTGTACAGCCTGTTGGATTTGCATGTGAAAGTCGTGAGTGATTACATATATGACTGTGGATGCTGGAAATGAATGAAATCCTATGGTAGTAGGATAGATGACTTGAGATTTAGTAAGACCTGATGTGAGATGTTCCTGTTACATAGATGTAGCCTCCCACGGGAGATGTTCCTATGTATACAGATGTAGCCTCCTCAGGCAATTGTGTGGGGATAGAATATGAGATGTTCCTGTTATATAGATGTAGCCTCCTTCTTGGAGATGTTCCTATATATACAGATGTAGCCTCATATAGTGATGAAATCCTGGCAAGAGATGTCCCTAGTATGTAGATGTAGCCTCCTGCTTGGAGATGTTCCTACACAGCTAGATGTAGCCTCTGCTGGGTAGCGATGGATACCTGCAAGAGATGTTCCTAGTATGTAGATGTAGCCTCCTGCTTGGAGATGTTCCTACATAGCTAGATGTAGCCTCTGCTGGGTAGTGATGGAGACCTGCAATGAGATGTTCCTAGGATATAGATGTAGCCTCCTTCTTGGAGATGTTCCTATATGCCTAGATGTAGCCTCTGCAGGTAGTTGATTTATGTATGAGCGGTTGTGGCCGTGTTTGGATCACTTGGGTGTTGACAGGTGAATGTGATTTGATACTTTAATTCCTTAATGATTGTGAGAGTGATGTGCTGATGTTTGAATCCATGTGTGATGGATTAGATATGTTGTTCATGTATATGTTTGAAGTGAACCAGGGGAAGGAAATACCTTCAAGGGCCCTGAGTTTACTGAGATTTATATCTCACCCCATGTGTGGGGCTTATGTTTTGCAGGTGATTCCTCAGGAGGAGCAGATAGATCCCAAGGCAAGAAGCCTATGCAAGGATAGCTTTGATTTGCACACCTTAGGCTAGATGATTTGAGCATGTGGCTCTAACATATATTTTGTATCTGCCTTTGGTTTTGTTCAGTACCTGAGGGGAGATGTTATTTGTATAGTTTTGTAAAAGACACAGATATTGTGTATATTCACCATATATTGATGTATAAAAGATTATGATAGTGACATTTGATGATGTCCTCTTTATTCTTATGCTTCCGAACTGCTTAACTCTGATGATTAATGTTAATGATATTAATTAAGGCGTGGTAATGACCTCGGTTGTAGCTGGGGCGTTACATACATGATGGGAAAAGGAAAGGTAACATCTATGTACTTTCAATAGAGCACGCATTCATTCACAACACTAATTGTCTAATCAGTAAAACTAATGATACTTGGTTATAGCCTAGGAGAGCAAGTCACTTGAACATGCATCATATGAATAAATTCATTAGAAAAGACTTAGTCACTGGCTTACCTAAGCTCAAATTTGAGAAGGATAAAATATGTGTTGCTTGTCAAAAGGGGAAACAAACAAAGAATTGTTTTCAAAGCAAAAATGTAGTTTCAACTACTAAACCCCTTGAGTTATTTCATATGGATTTATTTGGTCCTTCAAGAACTATGGGCCTAAGAGGTAACTACTATGGAATTGTCATTGTTGATGATTTTTCTAGATACACATGAACTTTGTTCATAAGTATAATAACCTAGATTTTTTCCAAAACAAAAAAATAAAAAAAAATATCCCATGCTAACAGCGTGGGAATGGCGCGGTTAGCGTGGGATGCGGCGCCAGTAACGTGGGACATGGCGCCAGTAGCATGAAATTGTACTAGAAGGCCATTTCTTGGGCCTAATGGCGCGAATAGCATCAGTTTGGTGCGATTAGCGCCAGAGATGCGCCTAGTTGGCGCGGTTAGCGCCGTAATGGCGCGATTAGCGCCATAAGTGGCCAGGGAACTTTTTCTTGCGCTAATTTGGTGCGAATAGCGCCATATATGGCGCAATTAGCGTGGGAAGGTCGGCAGACCCTGTATTTAAAGGCCATATTACGAAATTTTAGCCCAAAAACACTGTTCCTCTTCCTCCCTGAGCCTAGACCACCATTGATGAGCCATAGAAGCTTCATACCTTCATCACAAACCACCAAAACATCTCCTAATTCCTTTTAAACCTGATTAGAGCCAGTTGAGAGCCAAAATCCAGCCTTGGTTGTGAGAATTGTGAGCAAACTCCCATTCCCTTGAGTTTCCTTAGAGGGTGAACTTCGGAAGGGAAAGACGCTGGTTTCAGGACACCAGAGCGAGGAGAGAGACTTCTCCAACTTCCCTTTATTGATCTGAGGTAAGAAACTCACATTTTAACCGGTTAATTTGTGAAATGGGAATTGGATGAAAAGTAACCATATGTTGATAGGGCTGGAATTAGGCTTAGGTTCTTTAGGGAGATGTAGTCAGGAGGTTGTTCTGAGCCATATGGCATGTTGAAACTGAAATTGTGATGAAGTTTGAGTTTGGCCCTGGGAAGGAGAAGCGTGTGTGAATGAGCAATGTTATAGCCTGAATTAACTTAAGTACCTTTACAAAAGTTATTCATAAGGCCAAATAATCGGTGAAAACGTTATTATATATGTGTTTTGGCTGAGTTGAACCAATGTGGGTTCTTGATTCTAGTACAACTTTGAATTGAGCTGTACAGAGTTCTAAAGAAACTCTCAGGCCTTGGTGAGACTGAGGCAGCCCATTGAGGGTCAATGTATGGCCTAGTAGAAGCTGGGCTATGATAAACCTTAATTAGAAGATTTTGAATTGATTATGAATGGAAAGGTGTTTCCTTCCATATAATGGTCAAATACTGTTCCTGATGGTTTATTTCATGCCTATTGTAAGGCGTGAAGTGCATATCGCTGGTAGAGATCACCACGAGACTAGGGGAGCTGATTTTGAGCTTAGACCAGGTAAGCTCAGTGTTTTCAGGGATTGTTTCCCTCCTTGTGTTTCACTGCACCCAACATGGGTGATTGCTTGATATGGCTTGTATTCTGATAATCTATGATGTTGTGATACTGAATGTGTATTGAATTCTGATGAGATGGTTTGATGATTGCTGGCAATTGAGTGCTAGCTCAACCCTGAGATAGGGTGTGTGTGATTTGATTACACTGAGATAGTGTAAGTTATGTTGCTTATGATGATGATGTTGATTACACTAGTGTAGTGTATTATTGCATGGATTATGCTATGTGCTGATTGTGATGTGATTGCTTGAAATTTACTGGCCAGTAGTCTGAGGTACTATGGACCCCATTGGGAATGTTCCCACTCGGTGGATGATCTCCCTTAGGATAATCCATAGGCATCCATGTAAACCCTGAGTAGATGTGCCTTTAAGTAGATGATCCTATTCAGGTATTGGGCGGCAAGTCCTGAGTAGATGTGCCTTTCAGTAGATGATCCTACTCAGGCATGGGTCCTGGATAGATGTGCCCTTAAGTGGATGATCCTATTCAGGTACTCGGTATGAAGTCCTGGATAGATGTGCCCTTCAGTGGATGATCCTATCCAGGCACTATATGTTGTTGAGGCTGCTATGTGCATACAGCATATTTCTGTGAGCCGTGATGGCTGTTTAAATGATGATGTTACTTGATTTGATTTATGTTCTATTATGTGATATATATATATATATATATATGAATGTTTGATTTGCTTGGAAGTGAACCAGGGGGAGGGAAACCTCTAAGAACCTGAGTTTACTGAGATGATTATCTCACCCCTGTTTTGGGGCTCATGTTGCAGGAACAGAGACAGGAGTGTCTGAGAAATCCCAAGGCAAGAGGCCTGAGCTGGGATAGTGTGAAGACAACCCTAGGTCTAGATGACTGGAGCTTGTTGGCTCTCATTTTGATTATTTTTGGTCTGTATTTTGGAATCTTAGGGAATAACTGTATAGTTTTGAGAAAATGTACTGTGTATATGTCAGATGTTCACCATATATGTATAAGCGTATTTATATTGAAATCAAGCTTCCTTTATTGTTTATTTCCATGCTTGCTGCGATACTCTGATATTGTAATAATGATAATACGCCGGGTGCACATGGGGTGTTACATTTTATGGTATCAAAGCAGTGTTTAAGGAAGCAATATATGGTGAATTACATGTTTTCTCTATGTGGTTGGGTGTACACCATGATAATTGCATATGTGATGTCAAGTGTGAGCCTGATCAACTCATCCTGTTATATTATATGTGCAGTATCACGGTGAGGGCCCGGAATGCCAGTGAGAGGGCGGGTGCAGAGGAACAACCCGACCCTATTGGAGATGCTTTGGCAGCTGTGCAGCAGGAGCTTGCTACTAGTAGACAGGCTAATGAAGCCTTGTTAAAGACAAATGAAGAGCTCATGGCTGAGTTGAGAGCTCATGGTAGGGAGAATAGAGTATCCCCTACCCAGCAGACACCTGAAGGCTAGGGTAGTCGCCACCAGGGTAGAGGTAGTCATCATTTAGATGGACCTCAGTACCAGAGGGGGGACAAGTCGTCCCAGGCTGATACAGAGGAGGATACAGCGGCCAGAGGAAGGATGCTTATCGCCTTCCGGAAGCATGATCCTCCCTCATTTCATGGGGAGTATGACCCCATAGCTGTTGCCAAGTGGTTATAGGCATTAGAGAAGATTTTTACAGTGATGGAGTCCTCAGACCATTAGAAGCTTCTCTATGCCACTTATCTGCTTCAGGGAGACGCACATGAGTGATGGGTCACCACTTCAGAGTTATTGAGAGGCCAGGGTGAGGTCATCACCTGGCAGGTGTTTGAGGCCCAATTCCTGGACCGTTACTTCCCCAGAGACGCCAGGGAGCAGAAGCAGGCTGAGTTTGAGAGCCTAGTACAGGGGAAGATGTCGATTGATGAGTACTTAGCCAAGTTTAATGAGTTGGCTAAGTATGCACATTTCAAGAGGGCTTTGCCTGAAGTAGAGATTTTGGCTGCTAAGTTCCAGAAGGGACTCAGAGAAAACATTGAAGAGAAGATTGCAGGCAGTGGATCCAGAGATTTGGGTAGCTTGGTGAGGCAGTGCCGCCAGGTGGAAGATATGATCAGGAGGCGCAGTGGAAGCCAGTCCACCCAGGCTGAGAGGTAAAAGGCCAGGAGACCCAGTGGAGCAGGCCCTACTGGAAAGGGCAAAGGCAGAGACTTGGGAGTTTCTTCTCCGGTAGGTAGATTCAAGAAGGGCTCCAGACAGAGAGGAGCGCCCCAGAGGACTGGGTTACCTCCCAAGTGTAATACTTGTGGGAAGAACCACTGGGGAGCGTGCCCCACCGGCCAGTTGGTTTGTTATAGATGTGGCAAGCTCGGCCACTATGCCAGGGAGTGCCCGCAGGCAGGCAGTCGGGCTACAACTGCTCCAGTGATATCAGCAGTACCTACCACAGGTCGAGTTTATACGGTGGACGATGGAGAGGCCGCCAGAGTTCCTGATCTGATCATAGGTATTATTTTGATTAATGCACATGATGTAAGAGTCTTGTTCGACTCTGGAGCCACTCATTCTTTTATCAGTAACCACGCTGCACGAAGACTGGTCTTGCCTATGTCCAAACTTTCTGTTCCCATGGAGGTTACTACTGCCTCTAAGGCGCAGTGTGTAGTGGACTTGTGTTGTCGAGCTGTACATTTCCAATTTGAGAGCAAAGAATATATAGTTGATCTACATTGTCTGGCAACGCCTACCTTGAGGTCATCTTGGGTATGGACTGGTTGGCCAAGTATGGCATCATGTTGGACTGCTGTCACAAAAAGGTGGTAGTGCCCTCAGATGGAGCTAGTCTGAGTTCTGTTTTCTTCCTCTCAGTGTTGCTGTAACACCCCAAAAGTGTGGGAATCAAAGCCAATTACTAGGGTTAAATATTAGTTCAAGACAGTATAAAAAGATTTGGGAGAAATGACGAAAATACCCCTAGGCATTTTAGAAAAAGACCAAAATACCCCTAGGTATGCTAGCAAGATATATTAAGGAAGAAATTTTATAAATACTCTTGGATGGTTAGAAAATGATTAGAATACCCTTAGGGTGATACATACAGAGATACCCTGAACCTATTTAGAAAATGACGATTTTGCCCCTAGGGTAAGTGGTGAAATTACCAAAATACCCTTGAGGTCAAATACTGACCAAATGATTTTAGAAATTTGTGGGAACCTTAGTATTGGATAAAGTGCTTTTAGACAACACATTATTAACATGATTGGGGTTAGAAAACTCTAAACAATAATTTCTAGGAATTTTGTAA
>PYAF01000021.1:1540-12736 GCA_007407185.1 Glycine tomentella
TTTTTAATCATCTGCAATTAATTTCGTGTTTTTGTTTAATTTAGTTTTCGATTCTGTTTTTAGATTTTCGCATTCTGCCACAACAATCCCCCAAAACACGTTTTCAATCCTTAAACATTGACAATTGATCCTTGAGAGACGACCTAGGAGTCAACTTCCTAGTACTACATCTAATTCATATTAATTTGGTTGCGTACGGCTGCGATCAGTGAGAATCTTGTTTAAACTCTTTTTGTAGGATCACTAATGATTTGGCTTTCTAGATGGTTCTTCCTTATGTTTTGTCCAGTTGGTTGTCTAACTTTTGTCTGATGATCGTCAAATGGTAGATTGGACACTGTAGCTTCAATGATTTGATGGGATGGTATTGAGATACTTATTCCATCTTTCGGTCTCATATTTGCAAAAGACTCATCAAACTCTGATAATTCCTTATCAGGTTTGGTGTAATTAAACTTTACATGGATAACTTCCTTAAACTAATAGGGTTCTAGAGTTGTATACTCTATATGCCTTGGATGTTTTTGAGTACCCAAGTAATATTCCATCGCCACTCTTACAATCAAACTTCCCCAAGTTTTCTTTAGTGTTTAAGATGAAACATTGACATCTAAAGGGATGGAAGTATCATATGTTTGGTTTTTTTCCCTTTTCATAATTCATAGAGAGTCTTTTTCAAAATAGGTCTAATGTAAATTCTTTTTTTGTAAATAACAGGAAGTATTCACTGCTTCAACCCAAAAGTTGTTAGGAGTAGAATTATCATTAAGAATGGTCCTTATCATTTCCTGTAATGATCTGTTCTTCCTCTCAACTACATCATTTTTTTATGGTGTTGTTGGAGTTGAGAAGTTGTGATCATACCATTTTCTTCACAGAACAACTGAAATTTTCATTTTCAAATTCTCCTCCATGGTTACTTCTGATTGAAGTAATGCATACTCTTTTTTGCATTTTGTACCATTTTACAGAATTTAAAGAAGACTTTGAAAGACTCATCCTTGTGGGTTAGGAACATTACCCAGATCCATCTTGAGTAATTATCCACTATGAAGAGTCCATACCTTTTACCACTTATTGAGGTTGTTCTTGTTGGGTCAAATAAATCAAGATGTAACCACTCTAAGGGTCTCGAGGTGGAAACAATGTTTTTACTAGAAAAATAATTTTTTCAATTGATTAACAAACTTCATAAAGTAAATCATCTTTGTATAACCTGTGGTTTCCACTTTCTAGACAAACTTCTCATAAATTTGCCAATATGATCATAATTATCAAGAGGTTTTCCTAAAAATCTTAGTTCATTTAATATGGTTTGGAAGCGTCCAAACATACTCGGTATGTCTTCGCCTTCCTCCATTGTAAACACCTCAAACTTATGTGTATGGAGACTCAACTTGCTCCTTTTTACCTGTGACAACCCTTTTTTATGTTATGACTAGTGTGTCCTGTAACACCCCAAAATTTGACGAATTACAGACAATGACTAAGAGTAAAAGGTTAATGAAAGGCAGTAGGAAATTTAGGACAAAATGACAAGAACGCCCTGAACAATTTCAGAAATGACATTTATGTCCCTAGGATGAAAATGATAATTTTGCCCTGAACAATTCTATAAATGACCAACGTATCCCTAGGGGAAATTACCAGAATATTATTAGACAATTTCAAGAATGACAGTTAGGTCCCTGAGGCACTAAATGACCAAAATACCCTTGGATATTTTATTAATGACCAAATTGTCGTAGGAAAGTCCAGTCAGACATTTTAAGGAAGAAATGTTATAAATACTCTCAGATGGTTTGAAAATAACTCAAGAGTAACAATTACAGAGATATCCTGAACATTTTTTAAAATGACAATTTTACCCCTAGAGTAAGTGGTAAAATTACCAAAATACCCTTAGGTCAAAAATGACCCAGATGACTTCAGAAATTTGTGGGAACCTAAATATAGAATAGAATACTTTTAGATAACCAAGTATCAGTAAGGTTGAAGGCAAAGAACCCTAAAATAGAATTTCTACGAATTTTGGAAGATAGGTTGAGAAGAGCTTAATATAGACTACCTCGGGTATCAGAAAATTATAAGAAAAGTGTGGATATAATTTATAGCATTTTCTCTTAATTATGGGAGAAATAGGTGTTCTAAAAGAGTTAGTTTAGTAATTTTAATAATTCAAGACAATGGACCAATAAAAGATTAAAATTTAGTTATTACATGTAATAAAGGAAAAGAAAAATGATTTGGATTTCTAAACTAAGCCTTGACCCTATGATATAAGATCAATGGAGGAAAGCTTTAGGAACACTCAAGAATGGACACATGTAGAGTTAAGAAGCCTAGCCATTTCCATTGGTCCAAGTAGAAAGCTAAATTATAAATGCTTAAGAGATATTTGAAGCAAATTTTATGTTGTCTCCTTTGGCAGAACACGTAGACATTTCTAGACATTATTTAAAAGATCCCAACGGTCCAAAGTTAGATATATGAGTTAGGAGTATCCCTTTAAAATTTTAAGAAGATCCAACGGTTAACAAGTTTAGAATGAATATTTTTGTAACACGGGTTTTGGGCAGAAATTTTATGACTAAGCTACCCACGGATTTGAATGAAACCAAATGAAATGCACCTTGGCTGAGCAATTCCACGTGAAAAACTGGATGGAAGTAGAATGGTATGGAATTCTCTTGAACTAGGACACATGGATGGTGAGAAAGCATTAACCAATGAGAAGAAAACAACCAAAAAGCTAGGTAATCATAAGCCTTGAAGATTTTTGTAGAAAAGCCAAGTAACCTAGCCTATAAAAGGAGATGAAAACTGAAATTTGGGCTGTCCATAAGGAGGTGCAGCTGTGCAAATTACTCCCCAAAGCCTTCATTCTATTCTTTTCTACTTCACCTTTTACCAAAACACAAAACACAAAAGCCTAACCTTAGGAGTTCATGTGAAGCACTAACCATTTAGGAGCAAGAGCTATTCAAATTCAAGGAAGAAAAGCTAGGAGCAAAGGGGGCTGTTCAAAAGCTTAGGGAAACAAGGTATGGGGAGTTTATGTTGAGCTTAGTTTGAATAATATTCCTTGCTTTATTTCATGAAGTCTTGTAGAGTAGGTGTTTGATAAATTGTCTCAAAGAGCTCAAATGATTAATTGACTAAGCAACTTGGTTTGATTTTAACAATTGATGATTGGGTCAATAACTTGAACTTAATTTAATAAATGAAAGTTAGAAGTAACTAAGAATTTGAAAGTATGGGAAGTATCTTAATTTACATGGATTAGATGATTAATAGGTTAATTTAACATCCATTTCTTTAGATTTAAAACTATGTTTTTCCTTGTTTGTGAAACTTAAAGTTTGGTATACCAAGTGTTTGATTAAAGTTCTCAATGAACTAGGATAGTATTTAGACCTAACCTTAAGCAACCAAAAGAATAACTAACTTGAACTTAAATAGGTGGCTGTCCAAACCAATTAATTCTACTTTGTGGCCATAGGATTACTTGGCTGTATTTAAAGTTTAGTGTTGCTGTATGTTATTTTATTTTGTTGTTGTATATTGCTGTAATTGTAATTTAAGATTGCTGTATGTTATTTTATTATGCTGTAGGTTAATTTATTATGTTGCTGTATATTGATTTAATGTTGCTATATGCTGTTGCTTAATTTATTACGTTGCTGTTATGGTTGTAATTATAACTAAATGATGTTGTATGCTGTTACTGTATGTCATTTTATTATGTAGCTGTATTTACTAATTACTGTATGATACTATGTTGTTGTATATTATTTGTTGATGTAAGTTGTATGACATATGCTGTTATGTTGCTGTTGTATATGTTGTTGTATATTTAGTTGCTGTATATTTAATTAGGCTACTGTATTTAATGTTACTGTATGATAATATGTTACTGTATGTTGCGGTATGTTACTGTATATTATAACTTAATGTTGCTGTAACATGATGCTGCTGTATGCTATTCTATTTGTTGAAGTTGCGGTATGATATTTTATTAATCACGTGAGATGGAACTATGATAAAGATTAATTTGTGGCTTGGGGGTTTATGATTTTGATGATTGAGAAATAAATTAAATTTTGAGGATGAGAAACAAATTAAGAATTATGTTATGTTGATAATTGGAATCCTTGTATTGGTTGAGTGGTTATGGATTCCGTAAGTTGTGGAGAATTATGGCTGTATACTGAGACTATGGTGAGAAGTTTTTATGTAATAAGCCTTAGGTGCTGAAAAGATGTTTAAAACTTGATAAAATGAATCATTCATGCATTTCATATGCATATGCCTGGCGGGGGTTAATCCGTGGAGTTATGCCTTGCGGGGGTTAATCCGTGGAGTTGTTTGTCAGATAGCTGAATCGAGTCCATGCGTTCAGAGATTGAACTGGGGGGTAGTGTGTATTCAGGGAGGACCACACCACCATGATGATCACATAGGTGGAGGTGACATTCCTACGCGCCCCTGCCCTACCCCGACTGAATGGATAGGTGTGCCAATGGAATAGGGCTATCTGACTGTGGCCACTGATGATGATTTAATGATAACCTGAGATCTCAGTCATGCATCATATAAAAAGATGAGCATGCATATCATACATCGCACAATGAGTATATGTATAATGGTCTGTACACTGTATAAGCTGTGTGGATTTTATCTATCTGTGTGTACACTGTATAAGCTGTGTGGAATTTATCTATTTGTGTTTATATTATTCAAACTATGTTTGGCATAAACCTACCCGAGTTGTGTCTGTGGTTGACACCTGTGATGACCCCAATTCATTTGGGCGAGTAGAGGAACAGGAAAGCATGAGCTGTAAGTGAAGATTGTTGAAGAAAAGCTGTATACTATGATTGTAATTTTCTGTGACATGTAATTTGTGATAAATTGTCTGCATATTATTTTGAGATACTGTATCTGGACTGTATCATGGACTGTACTTTTATTTTAAATGAAACGTGGCAAGGAAAATCATTTACGCTATTTACAAGCAAGGCAAAAAGAATTTCCGCAAAATTTATAGCTGACATGATTTTAATACAAAGTGGACACAAGTTTTTAATTAAAATCAAACAAGCACGAGAGAGATATGAGAGGCGTTACATGTCCCACATTTGCTTTTCACTTCTAAAGCTATGAACTTTTTGTATATTCTTCTTCAGAGGGAGCACACAACAATGCATTACGAGCTTTGGAGTTAAGGAGTAATATTTGTTTTTGCTCATCTATTCAATGTCTTATAGGGATCTCGTTTAGGTTGGCACCATATAGAATATGATTTCCATTTTCTATGACATTCCACATGTCAATGTGCATGGATTCGAAGTGTGACATCATCCTTTCCTTTCTCTAGTTGTACTTGACTCCTTTAAACAAAGGTGGTTTGTTGGTGGCATATCCTTCTTCCATTTCTTCTTTGTCTAGATCTTTTCCTCTATATTGTTAGATACTCAACTCAAGATGTCTAGCTCTGATGCCAACTAAAATAACAAATATCACACTAGAAGGGGGGTTGAATAGTGTGTTAGATAAATATGAAAGGTTTTCTCAATGGATACGATTTTCATAAACATATATGTTAAAAACAAATTTATGAATGTATCATCCAGTGAATAAAAAAATGTGTTTATTTAAAAATAAGTGTGGATTGTCATCCAATGCTAGTAAAACAGAGTTTTCACAAAGGTTTTGAAATGTAAGATTTTTTTCTTAAAGTAATCTCGAGGCTTTCAAACGCATCCAAGCAATTGGTACCCGATTGAAACATAGTCTTGTTTGACAAAGTGTGTCAAAATTAGCTCAAAAGAATACAAGTCAAATAGCTTTGGAGAGAAGTAAAAACCCTCCAGTTCTCCTTTAAAAACCAGTAAAGGGTTCCACTAATCAAAACTTGATTACAACAAGTATTTTGTCCTACCATTCCTGGCTATAACAGTATTCTCTATGCCACTTCTGGCACACCCCCCAGACTCTTCAAAAATACTCAAGTATTATTTAACACTAAGTCACTTCTGGCTTTCACAAACAACAAAGGTTTGAATGAATAAACAGATTCAAAACACTCAAAGAATGGATAAACAATTAAGTGTGAATACAATCAAAAAGCTTTAATTAAGCTCAGTGCTATATTGCCTAGTGACTTGATAACATCTGAACACTTCAACTTTCATTCTCTTGAATTTCTCTTCTTTTTTCATGTTATTTGATAGCAATGCTTGATTTTCCTTTCATAGATTTCAAAGAAGAGATTCGTCTTGGGATTAGGGCCTTCCACAGCTGATGGCTTATGCAACGTGTCACTGTTGGAGGTAAGAGAAGGAATAAAAGTACTAACAACATCATGTGCACCTCTCTCCTGCGATAATGACCTCAAAGGAATGAACCTTTGTGATTTCTTCTATTCTCTTATAATCTGTCCTTACATACTTAAATTCAAACGTTAACATTCAAAGTAAGAGACACAAGTAGAGTGTATACGAGAGTTGGTACGAGCACTTCTCTTTTTAGCTAACATGAAGTCAATATTGGACATCATTTATACTTCATACCAAATGCCTTGTGTAAGTGAATAAGTCCATTGTACGCGAGTTAAAAGGCACAATGTATAGAACAAAATTTTCACAACATATTAGTTGTCAATGTCAGAATTGTCATCATCGTCAAAGACTGGATGATTGTCGTCCAAGACTAGATGAACATGGTGTTGTGTTGCGGTTGAAGAGCAACCAATTGTTTTGCCAAGTGGGCAACCTACAATTGCAACCATGTGATCTCATTCCATTGAACATGTTCTCCAGATTAGCATGAGTAGCACATGTCCTTGTCAACATGATGCAGGGTCGTACTGACTATTGATGCAGCATATGTAATGGGACTAAGTTATGGTTTTTTGGGCATATCAAGGATAACTCGTTGATTCATAAGAATGCCGAGAGGTTGAGATAAGGGTTCAACAACTCGTTGATTTAAGAGAATGTCGAGAGTTGAAAATTGAAAAAAAAAACCTCAAATTTTTATTCAATGATAATCTTCACCTACATAGGTATTTGATACGAATATATAAGAAAAGAAAAGATAAATCCAAATGCTACTAGATTCCTAAGAAAGTGATAAATACCTAAATAAAAGGAAAGATAACGATATAAGAAAAGATAAATCCTAATATCACTAATTAATATATTCCTAAGTTAATGTTATAAGTATGATAAAGATATATATATATATATATGATATTTTTATTAAAATGGAAAAATATATAATATATGAATAATCTTAATTTTCCTACTAAATCTTAATTAATTCCGAAAGGACGCATTCTTTAAATAATTTATTCATTTTGAACTATATATGAATTTCTTGGGACGTTTGATTTGGATACTTGAGTACTAACATCCTTTTCACATTTTGATTGCTTGTTAGCTCATGGTTACACCACACTTCTACATCAAATAATAATAATAATAATAATAATAATAATAATAATAATAATTCTTGAATGAAGATTCTTTTTTCACTTGTAGTGATTCTTATCTAATTTAAATGGCATTGTCTCACAACATATTCATGTAATTTGAAAAAATTAAATGACTAAAAATAAAAAATGCAAATAGACAAATACAGTACTTGTATAAAAAAAAACACACACAGTATTCCTAATAATAATATTATAAGTCATATGCAAGATATTGGTTTATTTTGAAGTTTCTGTAGGATTGGCAAAGTGGGTCAGTCACCAAAAATGGGTCAGGTTGGTCCAAGCCCACCAAAAATGTGGGTTGGGTCGAGCTGACCCACTTTGCAAAGTGGGCTGAAAATGCTAGCCCATCCCGCTTTAACGTAGGTTAGCGGACCTGCCTGACCCATTTAATAAAAAATAATTATTTTCTTAAAAAAAGACAAAAAAATTATTTAAGTTATGCTAAAAATTAATAATAAATCATTTTAATACCTTATCTCACATGATTTTTTGATGTTGAATTTCTATGATTTTAGTTACAACTTTCTTCTTTTTTGGATGTTCAGGAAAAACCCTCATATGTAATAATAACATGGTGTAAATGTGTTAACTATAAACTAATTGTCCTTTTTTAATTACAATTTTTTTAATGTTATGTTGAAAATTTATGTGAGCTTTATTATATGTTTGTTAATCTTTCATTTTCCTATCTGTAGTACAATGGACTTAGAACATTGGAGTGGAGATAGCATGTATTATTTTTTTATTTGGTGGGTTGTGAGCCCGGTGGGTTGGCCTGACCAGGCCCATTTTTGGCTCGCATTTTAGTGGGTCGGGTTGGTCCGACCCATTTACTCAATGTGGGCTTGAAGTTTCAATCCAACCCACATTTTATGTGGGTTAAACGGCCGGCTAGTCGAGCTAGACCTGTTTTAACAAGGTTAAGTTTCTGGTCAACAAAATTGTGGAAAAAAATAAAAATTATTTTTTTTAAGTTTTCTTTTTTAAATATCACTAGTAGAAGACTTATTCTTACCATAAAAACTAATTCAAATCAAGAACGTAACAAGGCTAAATTGATTGAGCCGTATGAGTTTTTTTTATATATTTTTTTATTGATAAATATTAATTATTAATTTTGTTAGTAAAAAAGATTGAATTTGTGATTTTTTTTAATCATCGAACTTATTTTATGTTATTATATTTATTTAAATATTGTGAGTATTATAAATCTTTGAAAATTATTATCAATTTCTAAAGATTAAAAAAAACAGCAAGAACGTATCACATATTGTTTTCTTACTTTACTAGATCGGTAACCTATTTGTTTCAATTGTTACTCCTTTTAGATATTCTAATCTGCCACTTTACTCTGAAGAGGCACACGCGCCAGCACATGCATGTTCACGAAACAATACTACGGATAACCTTTTCAATGTGTGGCTTTATATCCAATTCCAATCTCCAAACAAAGCCATGCAATAAATATGTAATATTCGGCTTTTCAAAATTTCACTGCACTGTGCGCCAGCGCCACAACACAAACACCCGCGCGCCCCAATCGCGGTGGGTCCCGCCAGCCACTGAAGTTGGAGAAACATGGCCACGTGCTCCCTTCGCGAGCGCGACGCGTAGGGTTAGGGTGGACAAGACCTACGGTGGCGGCGTAGCCCTTAACGGCGGTTAAAATATCTGCGTTTTTTTTATCACTATACATAAACGGAACATGACGGCAGTTTGAGGATGCTTCCCCTAGACATTTGTCGGCACGCTCCGCCTCATCGCCGCGTGGGACGGATCCGCGTGTTTGTGGTTCGTTGCACTTCGGATCCAACCGAAAAAATTGGATAAACAAGTGAATTTTTATTTTTATTTATTATTTAGTTCCTATAATTGTAATATTTTTCTTTTGAATTCATCTAATTTTAAATTCCCTTATTTATCTTCTTACAAATCTTCCTATTACCTTTTATGATAAATTTTAAATATATTTTAAATTTTCAATACTTACTATAAAATGTATTATTTTCATTTAATATTTTTATAAAATATATAGGATGTTATTAATTAGTATTTTTAGAATATTAATTAAAAATTTAAAAAAATATTTATTGAGTAACATAATTTTTTATCCAATAAAAATATTTTTACTTAAAATGTTTTCACAAATATCCTTAAAACAATGATTGGAATTTACCATATTTTAAACTAAGACGTGCTTATGTAGTCGGTATTTTAAATACATTTAAACATGCATGTATATTCAGTATTTATTATAGTTAATTTTTCATATTATAAAAAGGATAAATAGTCATTTTTGTTCCTGAATGTATATATTGCTGACAAATTCGTTTTCGAAAGTTGAAAATTCAAATTTTTATCTCTCAAAGTGAAAAAAATGCGACAAATTCATTCATACATTACCGTTAATTGAAAGAGCTTATGTAACACATTCAAATATAAATTTGACATCACTCTACACATTCAGGGACGAATTTGTCTGTGCTTAAATTTGTTAAAACAAACATAATAATATACATATCATTGATTAATAAATATAATTTGTTTGTTGCTCTAAAATTTTTATTGTAACAATATTAGATAATGAATAAATCAAGTTAAATATCATTTTTGTTATTGTAAGGATTAACTTAATGATTGTATTTTTTTTTTCAGTCTCATATTTGGGTAATGTACTACCACATTAGAAATTTCAAAGAAAAAGTATCAAATAATATCCTATCCAAAATATGAAACTCAAACAAATTAAAATGCACAACTATTAAACTAATTCTTAAAAAAATGAGACTCAAGTTGATTTTGTCACTACCTAATGTTGTCATAATAGAAATTTCATAATAATAGACAAATTATGTTTATTAATCAATATTATGCTTATTATGTTTATTCTAACTTATGTTTGCTTTCTTTTTCTTTAAGTGTTTATTGTAATTTTATACTTGCAATGATTAAAAATAAGGAGAAGATGAAGATTAAATTATATTTTAGATAGAGCGCTAACAAATGTAAGACCCTGACTTCTGGCGCGGGACGTGGCGCGAACCGCGCGGGACCTGCGTTCCAGCTTTATATATAGCCCATTTGGGCTGAGAGAAAGAAAGGAAGAGAGAGAGAAAAAGAAGGAAAAGAGAGGAAGAGAGAGAGAACAACCATTGTTGCCCAAAGAAGCTTCATATCTTCTCCATCTCTCATCTAAACACCTCTGATCCAACTGAGAAAGTGTTCAAAGCCTCAAGATAAGCTAGTGACCCAGCTTTATTCTTGACAAGAGGCGGTAAACGGCGAGATCGAGATTCCTAAGGGAGCCCTTGGAATCGAAGAACCAAAGGCGAAGGAGGCTTTGTCTGAGCGATCTACCTTAGGGAAAGTGATTCCCTGGTGTGTCTTAGCTGCACAGAGGTAAGAAACTCGAGCCTTAGCCGTTGGTTCTGTGTTTGGGTCTTTGGGTGTATTTTGAGTATCTTGAGAGGTGTTTTTGGAGGTGTTAGAGCCATTATTAGGCTTGGACTCTGTAGAGTTTTGTGTTCAGAGGGTTACTCTGATGAAGTTAGAGCCTTGAATCATCATTATTGATGAAGTTTGATTTTGGCTCTGAGTATGTATGAGCAGAGGTAAAAGGTTGACTATTTGACTAGTATGAACCTTAGAGCAGTTGACAAAGTTGCTCATGAGATAGTATAGATGAGGTTTGT